>JAIUZE010025652.1:0-34393 GCA_022085475.1 Heliosperma pusillum | reverse complement strand
TTCGATTAAACTTTATTTTCAATTATGCGATAATTGACTAATAAATTTATATCTTATTTTAATACGATTAAATAAGATTTAACTTAGTAATTAATCGTTAAATTACTAAATTAGTTGAGGTTTTGAGATAGAGGTAATTAGTTAATTATATTTACAAGGATTTGTAAAATAAATTAACTAAGCATTGTGGGACCCATTATATATTGATATAATGGTAAAATATTACTTAAAATGTTAAGTACATATTATTTATTTAATTGAGTCATATAATTGTTATATGATCAAATTAACACTTAATTATACAAGATAATTAACCATATGATCAATAAGTATTTGTGAGACAAATATCAAAAATCAAAATGGACCTAACTAGACCATTGTGGCCGGTTATGATGTAGTTACAAGGGTGATGATTTTGTTCTTGTTGTAACTCTTTAGTTAGCATTTGAAAGTGACATAACAAGTAGAAAACAATCATCATCTTTTCTACAACACTCCACTCTAATGCATGTGATCAAAAAACAAAATAATAGTCCATCTTTGGACAAGGGTGATCCGGCCTCATGGCCTTTATAATGAACAAAAGTTGTTCATTTTATCACTACTTCATTTTGTGCAATTTGTTTACTTCTCTCTAAAACTCTTCTTCTCACTAAAAACTCTCAAATACTAATATTTACTAAGTATTACTAGTGTAGTAATATAGTCATAATATTAGTAGTATATTATCTATCTTATTATCTAGTTAATAATAAGGGTAGATTATTTGGGTTAATCTTGGTGCAACTTAGAGGAGATTCTTCTACTTTGGAGATTAGTTTGTGTTCATCCATATTATAGCTCAAGAACAACAAGAAGGAGTTCTTGTTGTGCCCTTATATTTTCCATATCAATGTGAGGAAATTTCTTCTCTTATATAAATGTCTTTATATTTGCATGCATGTTACATAGATCATTAAATACTAAATTAACAAGTAATTTAGAAACTAATTAGAGGAGTCTAATTAAGGTCTATGGACTTTCAACTTCCTGTACCTCCGCCTCATCACTACTCTCCCCCAAACTCTCTTCCCTAGGACAAAAGAAATCCTCCGGTTTTGGCCCCCTAGGTAAAGGGTTGTTTAAAGGTCGAGGCATTTTCATATAGCTAAGGCCATCACTCCCCAACCAAAATCCTCTCAAATGTTCCACTTTTCTAATTTTCAACATGTGTACCTTCTCTAGCCCAAAGTGGTTGTACCTTGTCAAACCCTTACAAGAGTTGACCTCTTGCTCCTCATCAACCCCCCCTTCATAATGTTGCACCAAAAAGGTAATCACCCCCCAAGGTGGATACTTGCTTTAAGAGATTTTTGGCGGTGCTTAATGCAAGCTCTCATGAACAAGTCCGCCCAATCCGGTACCCCCACCCCTCCCGGGAGCATAGTCCACAAACACAACCGGATTTTCTCCGGTACCTTAGCGGGCTCTCCCGCGGAGTTAAAAATGGTGGTAAGGAACCGGGTGATGAGTCGAAGTACGGGGTGGGTGATTGTGGAGAGTTTGGCATCCTTAGATGCGGTGTTACAACCCGTAATATTGCTCCACATGATGTGCATTTCCCCTTTGGGGCATTTAATCTCTTCGGGGTTTTTGGTGATTTTTAGGATTTGGGGAATTTCGGAGATTGCGGCGTTGTGCCAATTTTGGTTGAGGCGGAAGCGGTAGGCTCTTTCATTCCCCTCGGGTACGTCCAACTCGGATAAGGTAGTTAGGAACTCGTACGCGAAACTCCTATAGGTGTGATCCCAAGAGTGTGGTTCGAGATAAGCTTCTAGCCCTACTTTAGCTAGCATATCCCTTGCCAAGTCGAACATTCCCAAGGCATGGAGGGTGCTTGGGGAAAACAATTTTGTGGTTAAGAGGGGTTGTTGTCGGGGTGCGGTAAGTTTATCCCAGATTTTTTTATGTTGAGCACTCAACCTCTCATAACCCATGAACACCGCTTCAACATCGGTGTCGGGCTCACTCACCGCGGCCCTCTTATTCTTTCCCTTCCCAAACAACTTGGAGATTTTAGAAGCCATTTTCTGCAAAATTTTTAACAATACAATACAACACAACAACAAGCAAACACTCAAAGTAGGTTTTCACTCAAACAAGCAATTCAACAACACTTGGTGTGCAACAATCTCAACACCTCAAAAGCTTAGTGTTTGTTGAATTCTTATGCCTTACTCAGAAAAAGTTTACCAATCCTAGCTAAACAATCAACAAGAACAAAAGAAAAACTCAAAACAAGACTAATTCAAGCCTAATTTTCGAGCAAAAATCAAAGAATAATGGAGAAAGTTAAGTATGATGTTATACCTTCCCGATTCCACAAATATTTAGCTCCTTGATGATTAGAATAAGCAAGGAATTCTTCAAAACCCTTTAAAAACTCACTAAAACTCCTTAAATTCGAATTTGAGAAAGAGTTTTCTAGGTTTTCTAAAGGCAATTTTTTTGAGATTTTGAGTGATTTAGGTTTATTTTGAGGTGTTTGAATGTAGAATGAAGGTTAGAATGAAGAATTGGATTGATTTTTATGAAGGTTTGTGAAGATTTGGGGGAGAAAGGTGAATTTTTGAAGGATTTGTGTTATTTTTGGGGTTTTTATTCGTGAGAATACAAGGTAGAAGTGTTGAAGAACTCGTGCAATTGAGGAAACAAGGACCTGATATCCGCATTCGACGCTGGCAGCACCCAGTGACGCTGGCAGCGTCCTTATGATGCAGGCAGCGTCGTGGGACGCTGGCAGCGTCCTTCACTGCCAGATTTCCTTCAAGCTTTGTACTTAGCCAAATATTGGCTAAGTCTTCCAAACACCACTACACTTCGATTTTCACTCCAATGTCCCATAATAACCTTCAATATCAAAATTTCACCGAATCCCACACTTTTTACCCGCGGCCGAAAACTTGCAAAATCTTCACAAAATCGTTAGTAACTTCAAAAATTTTGATTAATGCTAATTCGAAATACTTAAAAACAACTCAAATACTAAATAAAATTAACAATGAAACTTAAATGACCTATTCACATGAATAGAATATTTACACGGTTTGCCGTTTATTTAGAGTCGATGGTTCGACTTAGTGGCTCCAAGCTTTTCAACCTTCATACACTGGGTCTTCAAGTAAGACCTCTTCTTCCCCCTCCCGGGCACAACCTTTGAAATAATGCTTGAGGCGGTGGCCTTTCACCTTGAGTAGCTTTCCATCCCCGGGCTCTTCCACCTCAATTGCTCCATGAGTAAACACCTTCTTGACGGTGTAAGGTCCAAACCATCTTGACCTCAACTTACCCGGGAAGAGTTTAAAACGATTTTGGAACACAAGAACTTGATCGCCTTCTTTGAAAACCCGACAGTTTATCATCCCGTCGTGCCATTTCCTTGTTTTCTCCTTGTAGATTCAGGAGTTCTCATACGCATCATGGCGAATTTTCTCAAGTTCTTGCAATTGTAGCTTCCGGTGCATACCGCTCTCATCATGGTTATGGTTGAATGATTTGATAGCCCAATAGGCTTTGTGCTCAACCTCCACGGGGAGGTGGCAAGCCTTGCCATAGATGAGACGGAATGGGGACATGCCGATGGGGGTCTTAAATGCGGTTCTATATGCCCACAAAGCATCGACTAGCCGTTTGCTCCAATCCTTTCTATCTGGATTTACCGTCTTTTCAAGGATCCCTTTAATCTCATGGTTGGAGAGCTCGGCTTGGCCGTTTGTTTGTGGGTGATAGGCCGTTGAAATCTTATGGTTCACCCCATACCTTTTGAGAAGGCTTCCAATCACCTTATGCAGAAGTGGGTACCTCTATCACTAATTATAGCCCTTGGGAAACTAAAATGGGAGAATATGTTCTCTTGGATGAAGGTTGCTACCACAGTTGCATCATCGGTGCGGGTGGGAATTGCTTCAACCCATTTTGACACATTACTACCGCCAAAAGGATGTATAAATACCCACACGAGTTAGGAAAGGGGCCCATAAAGTCGATTCCCCATACATCAAAGACTTCACAATAGAGGAGGGTTTGTTGTGGCATCTCGTTCCTTTTTGTCAAGTTCCCCACCCTTTGGCATCGGTCACAAGTCTTCACAAATTTATGAGCATCCTTGAAAAGGCTTGGCCAAAAGAAACCGCATTCAAGCACTTTCCTTGCAGTTCTTTGTGGCCCAAAGTGTCCTCCACATGCATAGTCATGACAATGATGTAGGATGGATGGAATCTCACTCTCGGGCACGCATATTCTTACAATTTGATCTTAGCAAAATTTCCACAAGTATGGGTCATCCCATATATAGTACTTTGCATCGGACTTTACTTTGCTCCTTTGATGGGAAGAGAAATGGCTTGGAAACCGCTTTGTCACCAAATAGTTGACCATTGTAGCATACCATGGCTCCTCCACTTGGATGGCATATAGGGATTCAAGAGGGAGACCTCCTTCAACCTCATCAAGAGGGCATGATGGTCTTCCTTCAAGGTTTAGCCGGCTTAGACGATCCGCCGCCACATTCTTCACTCCTTTCTTGCCTTTATCTCTGCATCGAATTCACTTAGGAGAAGGATCCACCTCAAAAACCTTGATTTTGCATCCTTCTTTGCCACAAGATATCTAATAGCGGCGTGATCGGTGTAGATGATCACTTTTGTGCCCAAGAGATAGGATCGAAATTTTTCTAGAGCATATATCACGCCAAGGAACTCCTTCTCCGTTGTAGAATAGTTCTTTTGAGCGTCATTCATGAGTGTAGATGCATATTGAATCACATGGGGTCCCTTGTCGCTCTTTTGACCCAAAACCACTCTCAATGCGTAGTCACTTGCATTGGTCATGATTTCAAATGGAAGGTCCCATTGAGGTACTTGAATAATTGGTGTGGTGATGAATCTCTCCTTCAAATCATCAAAAGCTTTCCTACAAGAGGCATCAATGAGAAACTCCGCTTCTTTGTGCAAAAGCTTACATAGGGGGTTAGCAATCTTTGAAAATTCTTTAATAAATGTCCGGTAGAAACCGGCATGTCCTAGAAAAGACCTAATGCCTCGGGTATTAGATGGATAAGGTAAGGTTTTGATAATGTCAACCTTAGCCTTATCCACCTCAACCCCCCTTTCCGACACTACATGTCCTAGAACGATGCCACTAGTCACCATGAAATGACATTTTTCGGAGTTTAAGATGAGATAGGACTCTTGGCATCGCTCTAAGACAAGATCAAGGTGTTTTAGACATGCATCATAGGAGTCCACATGGACGGTGAAATCGTCCATGAATACTTCTATGATCTTTTCTACATAGTCAGAGAATATACTCAACATGCACCGTTGGAAGGTTCCCGGTGCATTACATAGACCAAATGGCATTCGGCGATAAGCAAATGTACCGAACGGACATGTGAATGTGGTCTTGACTTGGTCCTCGGGTGCGATTGGTATTTGAAAATATCCCGAGTACCCGTCAAGGAAACAATAGAAAGCTTTTCCCGCTAGTCTATCTAACATTTGATCAATAAATGGTAGCGGGAAATGATCTTTCAAAGTAACCACATTCAAGCGGCGGTAGTCAATACAAACCCTCCAACCGGTTTGTGGTCGCGTGGAGACCAAGTCTCCCTGTGCGTTCTTGACTACCATCACTCCTATCTTTTTGGGCACGACTTGAGTTGGGCTAACCCAACGGGAGTCGGAAATAAGGAATATGATGCCCATTTGTAAAAGTTTAATTACCTACTCTTGCACCACCTCCGCCATTGGTGGATTGAGCCTCTTTTGGGGTTGTCGGACCGGTTTGGCATCCACTTCAAGTATTATCTTGTGCATGAAAGTCACCGGGCTTATTCCCTTGAGATCCGCTATGCTCCACCCAAATATATCTCTATGTTTGTGAAGCAATGCTACCAATTTGCCCTCTTGGTTCTTGTTGAGTGTGCTTGAGATGATAAGAGGTAGGGTGTGGTTGTCCCCTAAGAATATATACTTTAGATGGCATGGAAAGGTCTTCAACTCGACCTTCGGGGGCTTCACTATTGAGGGAAGGGGCTTGTGGAGTTGTATGCTCAAAGCAAAGAGCTCGGATAAGTTTGCCAAACAAAGACATTGCCGGCACTGGTGGACGCACGCAGCGTTATGTGATGCTGGCAGCGTCGTGTGGCGCTGCCAGCGTTTTCCACTGAAGTACCCTGTTTTCAGCATCTCGATGATGTTGAGTTCTTCATATGTGTCTAGTGGCTCTTCTCTCTCTAGGTCCTTGAGGTGTTCCTGCACATCAACCGAGAACAACAAACGCAAACCCTCCTCTTCCACATTGTTAGTTAGGGCCACCTCAAGTGGGTCCCTATCACAAAATTTGTACATTTGATGCACCAAAGGCTCGAAAATATCTAAGAAGAAACAAGATTGAACATCACTAGGGTGTCTCATAGAGTCATAGATATTATAGGTTAATCTCTTTCCCTCGAACTCCATTGTCAAACATCAGTTTGAAACATCAATCTTGGTCTTAGAGGTTTTCATGAATGGCCTACCAAGGAGAAGGGGAGTGGCACTTGAACTAGACTCCATATCTAAAACATAGAAGTCCGCCGGGAAGACAAGGTTATCTACCTCCACTAGTACATCCTCTATCAAGCCCTTGGGATAAACACTAGACCTATCGGCTAATTGAATAACCACCCTGGTCATAGACAAAGGTCCTAAGCCTAGGGTCTCATAGATGGATAGGGGCATGACGTTAATAGAGGCTCCAAGGTCTAACATGGCACGTTTGAAACTTTACCCACCAATGGTGCAAGGGATGGTGAACATGCCCGGGTCTCCACATTTCTTTGGTAATTTTTGTTTGAAAATTGCCGAAACATGCTTACTCACCCTAACCCTATGGGTTCCTTTCTTAGGATTTCTCTTAGGTGTATAAAGTTCTTTCAAGAACTATGCATACCTAGGGACACTATTCAACAAATTGAGAAGAGGAATGGTTACCTCACACTTCTGGAAGGTTTCATACAAGTCGGTCTCCTTGTCATACTTCCTTGTGCTTATCAAAGCACTAGGAAATGGGACTTCCGGTATGTATTCCTCTACCTCATCATCATCAATAATGTCTTTACCCATCTTCGAAGTGTCTCCCTTCGGGTCCTTGCTCGTGGATGTCCCTTTCCCATTTTTTGATAGCTCTTCATGACCAACTACTAACTCTCCTTGGTCTTCAATTTCCAAGGTCTCCATCTCAAGGTTCTTCATCTTTTCCTTGCCTTTTCCAAGGGGGTGTACCTCCAACTCCTTCCCTCTCCTTAAGGTCATGGCACTAGCATTCTCCCTAGCTGGTGGGATGGTTTGAGATGGGAATCTTGTGGAGCTTGAGGCTTGAGATTTTGACATATTGGAGGCCATTTGGGATAGTTAGGTTTCCAAGTTGCTTACCCTAAGGTTGTTTGCCTCCCTATCCTTCCTTCCCTCTTCTCTATCTCTCCTTGCCTCCTCTTGATTTCTCCTTGCCTCCTTCCTATCTTTTTCTTGATTGGCAAGGAGTGTTTGCAAGATATCACTCAAGTACCCTTGAGAAGAAGAATTTCCTTGAATGGGGCCTTGGTTCGATTGTCTTTGAGCATTGTTTTGAGATTGACAGTTACTTGGAAAATTTGAATTGTTGGGTCTTTGATTGTTGTAAATTATCTGTGGGTTTTGTTGGAAATTGGAGTTCCGGTTTTGGGTGAGATTTTGGGCTCTGAAGTGATTGAATTGACCATTTTCAAAGCTTTTCGACTTGTCCCCTCCCCATCCCAAAAGGTCGATGTTCCCCACTTGGTTGTACATTCCTCCTCCACTTGGTTTTTGTGAATTGTAATTCCCATACCCCATAGCATTAACACTTTCCATAGTTGCTCCTTGTTCAATCATGATGTAGCATGTGTTGGTGGCATGGTCACCTCCACAATATGAGCATTCAATTGGTTCGGGGTGTTGAGAGAATGAGTTATCTTTGATAACAACCAAGTTTGACACCATACTTTTAAGTTCACCCATTTCTTGCATGATCTTGTGATTTTGAGAAGCATAAGGATCTTCCATGGAAGATACATTCCTAGAGCTTCCTCCCCTTTCACTCTTTCTTCCATAGCTTCTTGTGTTCTTTGCCAATTTTTCAATAATATTGTTGGCCTCGGCCACATTAAGCGTGTCAATTCCTTTTCCGGTGGCAGCAATGATCATTCTTTGGTCATTTTGGCACAACCCCTCGTTGAAAGCCGTCAACAAATCATCTCCCGACATGTCATGGTATGGACATCTTGCCACAAGACTCTTGAAACGCTCCCAATAATCATAAAGGGTCTCTCCCATTTCTTGTTCAATGGTAGTGATAAGCTTCTTGGAGTGATTGTGTCTTGAATCCGGATAATACTTTTCAAGAAACTTTTTCTTCAAACCCACCCACGTGGTAACGGAGTGAGCCGTAAGGCAAAAGAGCCATTCTTTCGCGGCATCTTGAAGAGAAAACGGAAATGCCCTTAACTTGAATTGATCTTCGGTCACTCCTTGGGGAATAGCACCTTGGCAAATCATATGAAATTCGGCCAAGTGTCTATTAGGGTCATTCCCCACCATGCCATGGAATCTAGGTAAGTTGTGGACAAAAAAACCTTTGAGCTCGAAGTTCACATCCCCCATGGGAGGATATGCAATACAAAGGGGTTGCTCCTCATAATTCCTTGCCCGAATCTCACCGATTGTCCTATTATCCTCCATATTAGGTGGGTAAAGGACGTTCAATGGAGATGGTATCCTAGGTGGTGACTCAAACACTTCCTCTGGTTGTTCTTGAAAAATATTATTTTCCAATTCCTCTTCACTAGGTTCCCTCCAAAAAGGTCTCCTATAAAGGGGATTTGAAAATAACAAATTTGATATGCTACTTGAAGATGGATCAATATCTTGGTCACCAATTTCCTCTTGTGACCTAGGCATAAACTTCTAAAACAACTCAACAACACAAATTAGTAAATTCAACACAAAGTAACCTATAAGCTAAGAAAAATTTGAATTACACTAACAAGAGTTTCAATTTGATATTTAGCTATATTGTCTTCCCCGGCAACGGCGCCAAATTTGACGAGCTTAATTTCACGTGTCGCTAATTCCGCTAATTAGCTACGATCAAATAACAATTTATAACTCCTAAACAAACACAAACTATCTTAAATAAAGGTAGTAAAATGGTAAGAATAGGGTCGAACCCAAGAGAAGGCGGTATTTACTAAATTAATCTAATCTAGACTCTAGCAAAAAAGCCAATTAACAAAACTAATTACTAATTATTTACTCTAATCACAAACTAAGACACTAATTAAAACAAAAGCTTAAATTAATTACAAACTATGATATTCACAATGACAAAACATGTAGGATAACATATAGGGAGAAAGTTTGGCATGAGACTTGATTAGCAAGTCTAAAATTACCAACAAAAACTAAAGATTCAAATATTCAAATATGGAGAAACAACTTAGTGTAATTTTCCCAAGTTCCCAACAATTAACAAAGTAAAGACTCTTCATTTCCTCTCTTCTCTAATTATCTAATACAAATTTCTAAGAAATTAATCAACATGAATTAAACCATCCATGGATGACCATTTACAACCCAATTTACACCCATTAAACCGTGAGACCAAATCAAAGATGCAAGCTTTAAGTACAAAACCAAAGAAACAAGCTAGAATCATGAAATAAAACATTAAACCATGTTCTAATTACACAATAAACCAAATTCCACTCAAAAGATTCAAACTTTTAAACCAAAGTTACAATCTTTCAAGGTTGCTTCAACAATAACAAGACAAATTAACCAAATTTATCTAGACAAAGCACTAATTAAACAAACACTTGCTAAGATGGTTAGTTTCAACAATAATTCATTCAACAATGGAATTTAAACATGAGAAAATGGAATTAAATAGAGAAGAAGAGGTTCAAAAGGTCTTGCAATGCTAAAAGGAGAGAACTTGTTCCAATTACACTAAGAAATGGAGAATTAGCTACCCATAATCCAATATTACAACCCAAATAAAAGAGGTTCAACACAAATTACAAGCCAAAAATAAAAAACAAAACTTGAGAGAATTTTAATGTGTTTTGTTGTGGAATGTTGCATGCTTCTGTCTCTACAATTTGGCTCTTTTATACCCTTGGCTCCGGGGGCCTTGAGAAATGGGCCTCAAAATGACAAGACGGAGAATGAAGGAACACATGTCTGAGACAAGGACGCTGGCAGCGCCCACGGACGCTGGAAGCGTTCACTGACGCTGACAGCGTTTCATGATGCCAGTTTTTCCCCTTGGTTGAGCGCCTTGACTTTCGTTGACCCCTTTGGACTTTAGTCACGCCTTGACTTCCATTGACCCTTTGGATTTGATCTTCTTGCATTGATGATTTACTTGTAGCGCACACCAATTGTCAGGTTTGGGTCTCAGGTCTCGGGTGTGACTTTGACTTTTGTTGACTTCCGGGTTTGACTCTAAAAGTTGACTAAAAAATACTAAATAACAACATAATTACAAGGGCTAAGGTTAGCATAAAACGATGCTAACGACCCGTAAAAAGTATACTAAACAGACCTAATAAATACTACTAAACACGACACAATTGGGTGTTGTCACACCCATACATTTCCATCACAAGTTTACTTTTATTTCCTAATACCAAGCCTTCGTGCAGCATAAGCCGCTCCTGTCATGCTCTCAACATCGCGTTACGTCCATGTATCTTCGAGAGCTCGTAAACTTCCCCCAAAGCGACCGATTGGGCGCGTTTTTTTTCAAGTATATTAACTCGGCGAGATCCCGCAGCTGCAGGATTGATTATTTGAAAAATAAAACAAATGAGGAACGAATATCACGGAATTAAAAAAAACTTTTAAAAAAAGGGGGTGAAACACGAGGCCTTCCCAGGAGTTCACCCATCCTAGTAGTACGCTCGCCCAAGCACCCTTAACTGCGTAGTTCTGATGGGATCCGGTGCATTAGTGCAGGTATAATTGCACCCATACATTTTTATCACATGTTTACTTTTATTTCCTAATACAAAGCCTTCGTGCAGCATCAGCTGCTCCCGTCATGCTCTCAACATCCCGTTACATCCCTGTATCTTCAAGAGCTCGTAAACTGCCCCCAAAGCATCCGATCGGGGCGCGTTTTTATTTTCAAGGTTATTAACTCGGCGAGATCTACGCAGCTGCAGGTTGGTTATTTGAAAAATAAAACAAAAGAGGAACGAATATCATGGAATTAACAAAAACTTTTCAAAAAAGGGGGTGCAACACGAGGCCTTCCCAGGAGGTCACCTATCCTAGTAGTACTCTCGCCCAAGCACGCTTAACTGCGGAGGTCTGATGAGATCCGGTGCATTAATGCTAGTATGATCGCACCCATACATTTCCATCACAAGTTTACTTTTATTTCCAAATACCAAGCCTTCGTGCAATATAAGCCGCTCCCGTCATGCTCTCAACATCTTTTTACGTCCCTGTATCTTCGAGAGCTCGTAAACTGCCCCCAGAGCGTCCGATTGGGGCGCATTTTTTTTTTCAAGTTTATTAACTCGGCAAGATCTACGCAGCTGCAGATTTGGTTATTTGAAAAATAACACAAAAGAGGAACGAATATCATGGAAGTAACAAAAACTTTTTTAAAAAAAGGGGGTGCAACACGAGGCCTTCCCAGGAGGTCACCCATCCTAGTACTACTCTCCCCCAAGCACGCTAAACTGCGGAGTTCCGATGGGATCCGGTGCATAAGTGCTGGTATGATCGCACCCATACATTTCCATCACAAGTTTACTTTTATTTCCTAATAACAAGCCTTGGTGCAGCATAAGCCGCTCCCGTCATGCTCTCAACATCCTGTTACGTCCCTGTATCTTCGAGAGCTCGTAAACTGCCCTCAGAGCGTCCGATTGGGGCGCGTTTTTTTTTTCAAGTTTATTAACTCGGCGAGATCTACGCAGCTGCAGGTTTGGTTATTTGAAAAATAACACAAAAGAGGAACGAATATCATGGAATTAACAAAAACTTTTTAGAAAAAAAGGGGGTGCAACACGAGGCCTTCCCAGGAGGTCACCCATCCTAGTACTACTCTCCCCCAAGCACGCTTAACTGCGGAGTTCTGATGGGATCCGGTGCAATAGTGCTGGTATGATCGCACCCATACATTTCCATCACAAGTTTACTTTTATTTCCTAATAACAAGCCTTCGTGCAGCATAAGCCGCTCCCGTCATGCTCTCAACATCCCGTTACGTCCCTGTATCTTTCAGAGCTCGTAAACTGCCTCCCTAGCGTCCGATTGGGGCGCGTTTTTTATTCAAGTTTATTAACTTTCCCATTTTTTGATAGCTCTTCATGACCAACTACTAACTCGCCTTGGTCTTCAATTTCCAAGGTCCCCATCTCAAGGTTCTTCATCTTTTCCATGCCTTTTCCAAGGGGGTGTACCTCCAACTTCTTCCCTCCCCATAAGGTCATGGCACTAGCATTCTCCCTAGGTGGTGGGATGGTTTGAGATGGGAATCTTGTGGAGCTTGAGGCTTGAGATTTTGACATATTGGAGGCCATTTAGGATAGTTGGGTTTCCAAGTTGCTTACCCTAAGGTTGTTTGCCTCCCTATCCTTCCTTGCCTCTTCTCTTTCTCTCCTTGCGTCCTCTTGATTTCGCCTTGCCTCCTCCCTATCTTTCTCTTCATTGGCAAGGAGGTTTTGCAAGATATAAGTTATGTTCCCTTGAGAAGAAAAATTTCCTTGAATGGGGCCTTGGTTCGATTGTCTTTGAGCATTGTTTTGAGATTGAGAGTTACTTGGAA
Organism: Heliosperma pusillum; assembly: GCA_022085475.1. Lineage (NCBI taxonomy): Eukaryota > Viridiplantae > Streptophyta > Magnoliopsida > Caryophyllales > Caryophyllaceae > Heliosperma > Heliosperma pusillum. Next base: position 21,511 of record JAIUZE010025652.1, on the reverse strand, counting down.
AATTTGAATTGTTGGGTCTTTGATTGTTGTAAATTCTTTGTGGGTTTTGTTGGAAATTGGAGTTCCGGTTTTGGGTGGGATTTTGGGCTCTGAAGTGATTGAATTGACCGTTTTCAAAACTTTTCGACTTGTCCCCTCTCCATCCCAAAAAGTCGCGGTTCCCTACTTGGTTGTACATTCCTCCTCTACTTGGGTTTCTTGAATTGTAATTCCCATACCTCATAGCATTAACACTTTCCATAGTTGCTCCTTGTTCAATAATGATGTAGCATGTGTTGGTGGCATGGTCACCTCCACAATATGAGCATTCAATTGGTTCGGGGTGTTGAGAGAATGTGTTACCTTTGTTAACAACCAAGTTTGACACCATACTTTTAAGTTCACCCATTTCTTGCATAATCTTGTGATTTTGAGAAGCATAAGGATCTTCCATGGAAGATACATTCCTAGAGCTTCCTCCCCTTTCACTCTTTCTTCCATAGCTTCTTGTGTTCATTGCCAATTTTTCAATAATATTGTTGGCCTCGGCCACATTAAGGGTGTCAATTCCTCCTCCGGTGGCGGCAATGATCATTCTTTGGTCATTTTGGCACAACCCTTCATTGAAAGCCGTCAACAAATCATCTCTCGACATGCCATGGTATGGACATCTTGCCACAAGACTTTTGTAACGCTCCCAATAATCATAAAGGGTCTCTCCCATTTCTTGTTCAATGGTAGTGATAAGCTTCTTGGAGTGATTGTGTCTTGAATCCGGATAATACTTTTCAAGAAACTTTTTCTTCAAACCCACCCACGTGGTAACGGAGTGAGCTGGAAGGCAAAAGAGCCATTCTTTCGCGGCATCTTGAAGAGAAAACGGAAATGCCCTTAACTTGAATTGTTCTTCGGTCACTCCTTGGGGAATAGCACCTTGGCAAATCATATGAAATTCGGCCAAGTGTCTATTAGGGTCATTCCCCACCATGCCATGGAATCTAGGTAAGTTGTGGACGAAAAAACCTTTGAGCTCAAAGTTCACATCCCCCATGGGAGGATATGCAATACAAAGGGGTTGCTCCTCATAATTCCTTGCCCGAATCTCACCGATTGTCCTATTATCCTCCATATTGGGTGGGTAAAGGACGTTCAATGGAGATGGTATCCTAGGTGGTGACTCAAACACTTCCTCCGGTTGTTCTTGAAAAATATTATTTTCCAATTCCTCTTCACTAGGTTCCCTCCAAAAAGGTCTCCTATAAAGGGGATTTGAAAATAACCAATTTGATATGCTACTTGAAGATGGATCAATATCTTGGTCACCAATTTCCTCTTGTGACCTAGGCATAAACTTCTAAAACAACTCAACAACACAAATTAGTAACTTCAACACAAAGTAACCTATAAGCTAAGAAAAATTTGAAAAATAATCTAAACAAGTTATAACACTAACAAGAGTTTCAATTTGATATTTAGCTATATTGTCTTCCCCTGCAACGGCGCCAAATTTGACGAGCTTAATTTCACGTGTCGCTAATTCCGCTAATTAGCTACGATCAAATAACAATTTATAACTCCTAAACAAACACAAACTATCTTAAATAAAGGTAGTAAAATGGTAAGAATAGGGTCGAACCCAAGAGAAGGCGGTATTAACTAAATTAATCTAATATAGACTCTTGCAAAATGCCAATTAACAAAACTAATTACGAATTAATTACTCTAATCACAAGCTAAGACACTAATTAAGACAAAAGCTTAAATTAATTACAAACTATGATATTCACAATGATAAAACATGTAGGATAACATATAGGGAGAAAGTTTGACATGAGAATTGATTAGCAAGTCTAAAATTACCAACAAAAACTAAAGATTCAAATATTCAAATATGGAGAAACAACTTAGTGTAATTTTCCCAAGTTCCCAACAATTAACAAAGTAAAGACTCTTCATTTCCTTTCTTCTCTAATTATCTAATACAAATTTCTAAGAAATTAATCAACATGAATTAAACCATCCATGGATGACCATTTACAACCCAATTTACACCCATTAAACCATGAGACCAAATCAAAGATGCAAGCTTTAAGTACAAAACCAAAGAAACAAGCTAGAATCATGAAATAAAACATTAAACCATGTTCTAATTACACAATAAACCAAATTCCACTCAAAAGATTCCAACTTTTTAACCAAAGTTACAATCTTTCAAGGTTGCTTCAACAATAACAAGACAAATTAACCAAATTTATCTAGACAAAGCACTAATTAAACAAACACTTGCTAAGATGGTTAGTCTCAACAATAATTCATTCAACAATGGAATTTAAACATGTGAAAATTGAAATAAATGGGAATGAAGAGGTTCAAAAGGTCTTACAATGCTAAAAGGAAAGAACTTGTTCCAATTAAACTAAGAAATGGAGAATTAGCTACCCATAATCCAATATTACAACCCAAATAAAAGAAGATCAACACAAATTACAAGCCAAAAATGAAGAACAAAACTTGAGAGAATTTTAATGTGTTTTTTTGTGGAATGTTGCATGCTTCTCTCTTTACAATTTGGCTTTTTTATACCCTTGGCTCCGGAAACCTAGGGCCTTGAGAAATGGGCCTCAAAATGACAAGACGGAGAATGAAGGAACACATGTCTGAGACAAGGACGCTGGCAGCGCCCACGGACGCTGGCAGCGTTCACTGGCGCTGGCAACGTTTCATGCTGCCAGTTTTTCCCCTTGGTTGAGCGCCTTGACTTTCGTTGACCCCTTTGGACTTTAGTCAAGCCTTGACTTCCATTGACCCTTTGGATTTGATCTTCTTGCATTAATGATTTGCTTGTAGCGCACTCCAGTTGTCGGGTTTGGGTCTCAGGTCTCGGGTTTGACTTTGACTTTTGTTGACTTCCGGGTTTTACTCTAAAAGTTGACTAAAAAATACTAAATAACAACAAAATTACAAGGGCTAAGGTTAGCATAAAACGATGCTCACGACCCGTAAAAAGTATACTAAACAGACCTAATAAATACTACTAAACACGACACAATTTGGTGTTGTCACACCCATACATTTCCATCACAAGTTTACTTTTATTTCATAATACCAAGACTTCGTGCAGCATAAGCCGCTCCTGTCATGCTCTCAACATCCGTTACGTCCATGTATCTTCAAGAGCTTGTAAACTGCCCCTGGAGCGTCCGATTGGGCGCGTTTTTTTTTTTAAGTTTATTAACTCGGCGAGATCCCGCAGCTGCAGGATTGATTATTTGAAAAATAAAACAAATGAGGAACGAATATCACGGAATTAACAAAAACTTTTAAAAAAAGGGGTGCAACACGAGGCCTTCCCAGGAGTTCACCCGTCCTAGTAGTACGCTCGCCCAAGCACGCTTAACTGCGTAGTTCTGATGAGATCCGGTGCATTAGTGCAGGTATGATCGCACCCATACATTTTTATCACATGTTTACTTTTATTTTCTAATACAAAGCCTTCGTGCAGCATAAGCCGCTCCCGTCATGCTTTCAACATCCCGTTACGTCCCTTTATCTTCAAGAGCTCGTAAACTGCCCTGGAGCATCCGATCGGGGCGCGTTTTTATTTTCAAGTCTATTAACTCGGCGAGATCTACGTAGCTGCAGGTTTGGTTATTTGAAAAATAAAACAAAAGAGGAACGAATATCACGAAATTAACAAAAACTTTTCAAAAAAGGGGGTGCAACACGAGGCCTTCCCAGGAGGTCACCTATCCTAGTACTACTCTCGTCCAAGCACGCTTAACTGTGGAGTTCTTATGGGATCCAGTGCATTAGTGCTGGTATGATCGCACCCATACATTTTCATCACAAGTTTACTTTTATTTCCTAATACCAAGCCTTCGTGCAACATAAGCCGTTCCCGTCATGCTCTCAACATCCCGTTACGTCCATGTATCTTCGAGAGCTCGTAAACTGCCCCCAGAGCATCCGATTGGGGCGCGTTTTTTTTTCAAGTTTATTAACTCGGCGAGATGTACGCAGTTGCAGGTTTGGTTATTTGAAAAATAACACAAAAGAGGAACGAATATCACAGAATTAACAAAAACTTTTATAAAAAAAGGGGTTGCAACACGAGGCCTTCTCAAGAGGTCACCCATCCTAGTACTACTCTCGCCCAAGTACGCTTAACTGCGGAGTTGCGATGGGATTGTTGGAGCTAGTGTCCTCTACAGTTAGTGTGATAACAGCTAAGGTTCACAGGGTATACTTTGTATTATAATCAGTTGATTAACGTTTATCAATAACGGTTGGCTTGCTAGATAAGTTTGACGTTATTGTCATACAGATGGCGGTGATCAACTGATCCCTAAAAGTCACACCTAAAGGATGTGTTTGAGAGATGTGATTATTTGAGAAAATAATCATATTGATGCCTTATTAAATGACTAAAAGGTTAGTCGATGTATTTGACTAAAAGGTTAGTCAATGTGATGATGATACGATTATTTAATAACGATTAAATAATGTTAGCTGGTAATTGGATATAAAATGTTATATTTAGCAATGTATATAATGTTGGTCTAAACTAAATATAAACTGTTATATTTAAGTTGGCGGATATGTATTACATGATATTATCATAGTGTATTGGTCCGACATTACTCGGTTTATGTAACGGTCCATTACTAGTAATAATTAGAATACATATTATATTATGTACATAATAAATGATATGCTAACTGCCTAATAGAGGTTGAGTGAAATAAGGAAACTAGGTTTTTCTTTTGGCTCTTGGATCTCACGGCTACAACAAGAGAAGAAGGAAAAATAAAAACCCTAATCACTACTCTAATCTCACGGCACACACAAAAGAAAAAGGAGAAGAAAATTCTGATTTTTGACACTCTTATTCATCTTCATATTCATCATCAATATACACACAAAATTAGAAGTAATTTTTGGGTATTCGTTCTAGCACGACGAAGGCATTTCTTGAACCATCTTGGGTGTAACGATTAGGAGAATACCTACTTTGGTATTTTTTCTTAGGCCTTTTACTAGGACCGAAGGTTATTTCTTAATCTCTTGTTTATATTATGCAATTTCATTTATGACTAGAAATTCATATAGTTATAATTTCATTATAATCCGAATTATTTAAAGGGGAGTATACCGATATTTCCCACAAGTGCTATCAGAGCATTTGGCTATGAAATTAATTTATAATTAGGGTTTTTTTTTTGGTACTGTTCACGGCCAGGGAAAAAAAAAATTTGGTACTGTTCACGGCACTGTTCAGCCGTAAGGATAATTTTTTTTTTTTGCCTTGTTTTTCCTTTTTGATTCATATATGTTGTTGTTTTAATATGTTAAGATAATAATATAATGAATTTGTTGATATTTTGATTTAATGAGGATTAAATTGAAATGTAAAAGGAATTTGTTTTGGATGTTAAAGAACATTCATTGTGCTAAATTTTTCGATATGAATATACAAAACAATTATGATTAGTTGAGTATTTTGATAATCGATTAATCATGATTTGGATATTCATTTTAAAAGGTTAATTTGAATCATCTAGTTTGTATCAATGTTTAATAATGATTAGATGTTGAATGTTTGTACCGATCTAGTTTTATTAGCATGATCAAATTAAAAGGATTAATTTGTGTTTGTTTTGTTTTTTTAAAAACCGAGAAAAATAAAAAAAAAAAATTTATTTTTTGTACCTTCTACTGTTCAAGGGTACTGTTCATCAGTGAATAGTGAAAAAAAAAATTATTTTTATTTTTTGTTTTGTTTTGTTTATTGCATTATAAAGATAATGTATGTTGTTTTGTTGTTGTGAAAAAGTTCACAATGATAGATACCCTATTATTTTAAAAAGGTTTAAAATAATGTTGAATTTAATTTATGTTATACCCGATAATATGAATTAAATTGGATTATGGTTGATTAAAATTGTTGTGTGCAATTAAGGAATTGTCACATAATTTTGATCATTTTAAAGGTGGTTTGGATAAATTAATCATCATAATTAATGAATTATGTCTTGAATGTTTAATTTATTTTGTTGATGCATTTTATTTTGTTGAATGAATGAATGAATGGATGAATGGATTATTTTGGTATTTTTACAAGAGGTTGTAATTTGTATTGCTTAGTGTGGCCTTAGTAGATTGTGTTATCGTAATGATGGTAACATGGTCTTTGATGTATTTTGAGATCTCGAATCTCCCCTTTGTAATCTTTAATTATAATTTTTAAATTAGAATGTAAATAGGTTTATATTTTGTAATTTTTTTTAAAATTGTATTTTTGAGAAGACCAAAGATGGAGATCGGATAGCTCACTCCCGCTACATGGACCAAGATGGAACATCAAGTCAAGCTTCTAGGGTCCATAAGGATGGATTCCAAAGTGTATTTTTGTTCTATTTTGATAGGATAGGCCACACTAGGACTTTGTACTTTGTTTTTCATTTTTCCGTTCTTATTGTTTTTCTTTTGCATGATAGTTATTGCATCATATTCCGCCTAAACCAAACCACCTACTACTACTTAATTGCATGAAAATTGACTCATATAGATTGTATGTTAATTATCATGGACATCCAGATGTCACTCAAAATTCTACAAGCTATCATCTTAAATTATTCATTCTCTAAATGCTAGATGATTCGTTCACTTAAATGAATAAAATTAAAGCTGATGGACCTTCCTCTAAAACCCAAAATTGAGATTAGTCTTTATAGGGAAAACTGTTATGACTCCCTTCTTCGTCGGTGACCATATAGGACCTTACTCTCCATATGATCCCTTCTACGTTGGGTAAGTAGTATGTGTTGACCTATTTTACCTCAACATTATAGTCCGAGTAATATATCGTGATTATGATGGACTAAAGATAGAATTTACATAAATTTATCGACCAGGAATTCTAAAAGTAGAATTAGCCAAGAAGTTGGCTTATCAATTTACAGAAATTGAGTCTTGGGATCATTTATATAATACTTGAGGGAGGTCAATTGTATAAATGCAAGAGTCTTCGCATTAATCGGTTTTGCATTAGACTTAATTAAAACGATGAAAATGCTTATTATGTTTTATCTCCTTTCTCGCAGTGTAGCATTCATTTATATCGATAAAACTGTTATAACAAATGGCTGGACATGCTGATGCCCCTATGCCAAGTGCCACGCTCGCACGCGAATCCGGGCTTAAGATGTTCATGGACAATATGAATCAGTACACGCGACTGAAGAATAACGGGTCCAACTTTGCGGACTGGGAGGCTTCATTACCGAATGCTGCCATAGCTGACGGTAAGCTCAAGTACTTGACTGAGCCACTACTGCCTAACCCAGGCCCCAATGTAGGAGCAAATGAATCACTTGCTTATAGTGATTTCGTAATGGAGGCGGGTGCGATAAAGAACGTACTCATCTTTTCAATGGAATCCAATTTCCAAAGACGATTCATTGCCCAAGGTGCAAACAAGATTTTCACCACGCTCACTAACGAGTTCACAAAAGCACTGCAGATTGTTATGTATGAGCTTACCACTCGCTTCTTTGAAGCGAAACTCCAGAAGGGCCAACCGGTTAGCCCACACATTCTCGATATGATCGAGAATCTCGAAAAACTGGAGGCACTTGATTGCAAAATCAAAGAGAGCGTGGTCCTTGACCGCATGCTTCATTCACTTCATGATGGTTTTGCCCAATTCAGGGCAAATTACTATATGAATGATTTGAAGAGAAAACCTCATCAGCTACACTCACTTCTCATACAGACTGAGAAGGATCTGAAATTGAGTGGGAGCCTGAAGCAGGACGTTCTCATGATTGCAAACAAGGATAAGGGTAAGGGCAAGGCTCAGGCCGACCTAGCTGTAGGGAAGCCAAAATTCAAGAAGCCAAGAAAGGGCAAGAGTGGGCCTGGTAAGACTAGAAGTAGCTCACAAGGCAAGACAAAGAGCAAAGAAAACATGGAGTGCCACCATTGCCACAAGACTGGGCATTGGAGGCGGAACTATCCCGTGTATGCTGAAGACGTAAAAGCAGGACGCGTCACTCCTGTTGGTATGTTTTCTTTTATTCATATGATTGAGATTAACCATGCAAGGATCGGAACTTGGGTACTTGATACTGGTTGTGGTTCTCTTCTGTGTAATCATCTTTAGGGCGTAAAAAACATCAAAACTCTGGAAAAGGGTGATGTAGAACTGCGAGTGGGGAATAGAGCAAGAGTAGCTGCCGTTTCAGTGGGAACATATGTAATCCAACTCCCAAGTGGATTTGAGTTATTATTAAATAACTGTTACTATGTACCCAGTTTATCTAAAAACATTATTTCTGTTTCCGTACTCGATAAGAACGGTTTTTCATTTGTAATAAAGGATAATAGATGTATTTTCTCCTTTAACGAAATGATTCATGGTAAAGCAGTTTCCATGAATGGGATTTATGTTTTAGATCAAACCACAGATATATTGCATGTGAGTAATAAAAGGGTAAAGGTTGGTGACAAAGATCAAACCTATCTATGGCATTGCCGTATGGGACACATCAATGAAAAACGCGTGAAGAAGCTCATTGACAATGGGACTATCTCCCCATTTGACTATGCATCATTTGGCACGTGTGAATCATGTCTCATAGGCAAAATGACTCGAATTTCCTTCAAAGGTGTTGGAATGCGCGCTGCTGACCTATTAGGACTCATACATACTGATGTGTGTGGACCTATGTCAATCAACGCTAGAGATGGCTATAGATATTTTAACACTTTCACGGACGATTTAAGTAGATATGGATTTGTCTACTTAATGAAGCACAAAAGTGAGTTCTTTGATAAGTTCAAGGAATACCAGAATAAGGTTGAAAACCAGCTGGGTAGAAAGATTAAATCACTACGTTCAGATCGTGGTGGCAAATATCTTTCGAATGAGTTTGATCAACACCTTAAAAACTGTGGTGTAGTACTACAGTTAACTCCACCTGGAACACCTCAATTAAATGGTGTGTCCGAATAGAGAAATCGAACATTACTTGATATGGTTCGATCCATGATGAGTCACACGGTAGTGCCTGATTCATTGTGGGGCTATGCTCTTTTGTCAGCTGCTCTTATACTTAACCGAAGTCCGTCTAAAGCTGTTGACAAGACCCATTTGAAATGTGGAAGGGAACAGTCCCTAACTTGTCCTTTATTCGGGTTTGGGGCTGCGAGGCTTATGTCAAGTGGAGACACGAGGATAAGCTCGGCCCGCGATCGGTCAAGACATACTTTATTGGTTATCCAAAAGGAATGTTTGGTCATTACTTTTATTCGCCTACCGAACAACGTGTTTTTGTTGCGGCTAGTGCGAAGTTTCTAGAGAAAGAATTTCTCGAGAACAAGACGAGTGATAGAACCTTCGATCTGTCGGAGATTCAAGAACCAACAACCGAGCAACCGATGGAGGAAGATGTTCCTTCATCTTCTGCTGCGGTTAATATTCCTGAGGAACCTAGAAGGTCGGGTAGAGTCTCCATACCTCCAAACAGATACATTGGTATGGTCGAGGAGAACGATAGAGACGATGTTTTGCTCCTAGAGAGTAACGAACCCGCTACCTATAAAGGAGCCATGACCTGTTCTGACTCAAAGCTATGGCTTGAGGCCATGCAATCCGAGATGGACTCTATGTATGAGAACGACGTATGGGATCTGGTTGATTTGCCTGATAAGGTTCGGCCTCTTCAGTGCAAATGGCTTTACAAGATAAAGCATTTCGTAGGGGGACAACCAGACACCTATAAGGCACGACTAGTGGCAAAAGGTTTCACTCAAGTGCACGGATTGCATTATGATGAAATTTTTGCACCCGTAGTCATGCTGCGTTCCATTCGGATAATCTTAGCGATTGCCGCTTTTCATGACTATGAAATTTGGCAGATGGACGTGAAAACCGCCTTCTTAAACGGTTATTTGGAGGAGGAGTTGTACATGGTACAACCCGAAGGTTTCATTGACCCTAAAAATCCTAAGAAAGTTTGCAAGCTTAAGCGTTCCATTTATGGACTTAAGCAAGCTTCTCGGAGTTGGAATCATCGTTTCGACCAAGTCATAAAAGCAAATGGTTTCACTCGATCGGTTGAGGAACCATGCTTATATGTCAAGTCGAGTGGGAGTAAAATCGTTTTCTTGATATTGTATGTCGATGACATACTCTTGATAGGGAATGATATTCCTCTCTTATCTTCGGTTAAGGTATGGTTAAAGAACCATTTCCAGATGAAAGATCTGGGCGAGGCACAGCGCATATTGGGAATCCGTATCTATAGAGATAGATCACGACGGATGTTATCACTCGGTCAGGAGTCTTATATAGATAAGATTCTTGAAAGGTTCAGCATGACCAACTCCAAGAAGGGGTATCTTCCAATGACGTCTGGGATGCATTTGAGTAAAGCTCAGGCACCCAAGACATCTGAAGAGGTCTAGCGCATGAGTCGAATTCCTTATGCATCAGCTATAGGATCGATCATGTATGCCATGATATGCACACGTCCAAACGTGGCATATGCTTTGAGTATGACCAGTCGGTACCAAGGCAATCCAGGTGAAACACACTGGATGGCTGTTAAAAATATCCTTAAGTACCTACGGAGGACTAAGGATTGGGTATTGACTTATGGAGGAGAGACTGAGCTTTGCGCAACCGGTTACGCAGATGCTAGCTTCCAAACGGATCGGGATGACTCGAAATCTCAGTCTGGATTCGTATTTACTCTTAATGGCGCTGCGGTCAGCTGGAAAAGCTCCAAGCAGAGTGTTATAGCAGATTCTACGACTGAGTCCGAGTACTATGCCGCTTCAGAGGCTGCAAAGGAAGCTATATGGATGCGTCAATTCTTACAAGGACTTGCCATAGTTCCTAGTTCGAATGACCCGATTACCATCTATTGTGATAATAGAGGTGCCATCTTCCAGGCTAAGGAGCCTAAGTCTAGCAACAAATCTAGACATGTACTTCGGAAGGCTCACATGATCAGAGATTACATGGAGCAAAAGAAGATAGTGATAGACAAGATTGCTACGGATTATAACATAGCAGATCCTCTCACTAAACCGTTAAGACATGATAAGCATAAAGGGCACGTTACTTCCATGGGAATTAAACGTGTTCCTGAGTTGTATTAGTTGTTTGTATGAATTAGATACATCTTTTTCATATACTAATAATAACTTCATCGTATTGTTTTCATATTTTGTTTTTCATGTGGATTGTATGGACAACATTGAACACCACAAAGTGAACTGAATAACATTATATGTGTTTTGGTCCGTAATAACCTTTTAAAAAAATGGGGTGCAACACGAGACCTTCCCAGGAGGTCACCCATCCTAGTACTACTCTCGCCCAAGCACGCTTAAATGCGGAGTTCTGATGGGATCCATAAACTCTGGCTATTATATTGTTAAGTCGATTGATGGTGGGTTCAACGAGCCTTAAGTCAAACTGTTGACTGATCGATCACTAATACGAGTTATAAGGATACCTCGTAGGACATTGTAATTCGTGACGACGTTATGGAGTCCTAAATGTTTAACAACATTCGGTGCCAGGTCGTGGATTGGACATCCATAGTGTTCCTAGAGTTGATTCTTTTGACTATCGACTGTCTCTTGAGATTAAGGCAGTTTTTGGGTGACTTTGGTTTCTTTCTCACGGTCGACCGTAACAGGAGGCCAAGCAGATTTTTACTGGGTCATTTCATACTGTGCTTACATCTGCAGGATTCGAGTTGAGGAAAATATCCAACCCTTTATCAGGTTTTGTTATTTCTCAGGGCCACTCGAGGAGTAGTAACTGAAATGCATGGCCATGCTCGAATAATGATTCGTTTATCAGTTGAGTTACTCTCTAGTCGGGAAAACCACTCTTGATACTTATAACTTGTAAAATACGACCTTTGTGAATGCGGACTTTGCAAATTGTTTTACATTGAGTGGGAGAAATTTAAGGATATGAGAATCGGTTATCGCACATACACTTGTAAGGACAAGTGGGTGATTGTTGGAGCTAGTGTCCTCCACAGTTAGTGTGATAACAACTAAGGTTCACAGGGTATACTTTGTATTATAATCAGTTGATTAACGTTTATCGATAACGGTTGGCTTGCTAGATAAGTTTGACGTTATTTTCATATAGATGGCGGTGATCAACTGATCCCTAAAAGTCACACCTAAAGGATGTGTTTGAGAGATGTGATTATTTGAGAAAATAATCATATTGATGCCTTATTAAATGACTAAAAGGTTAGTCGATGTATTTGACTAAAAGGTTAGTCAATGTGATGATGATACGATTATTTAATAACGATTAAATAATGTTAGCTGGTAATTGAATATAAAATGTTATATTTAATTAATGTATATAATCTTGGTCTAAACTAAATATAAACTGTTATATTTAAGTTGGCGGATATGTATTACACGATATTATTATAGTGTATTGGTCCGGCATTACTCGGTTTATGTGACGGTCCATTACTAGTAATAATTAGAATATATATTATATTATGTACATATTAATTGATATGCTAACTGCCTAATATAGGTTGAGATAAATAAGGAAACTAGGGTTTTATTTTTGATTGGCTTTGCTCTTGCAATCTCACGGCACTAGTGAGTATTAACACAAAGAAAAAGAAACCCTAATCGACTCTAATATCTCACGGCACACACAAAGAAAAAGAGGAAGAAAAATTCTGATTTTAATTCTCTCTTATTCATCTTCATATTCATCATCTATATACACACAAATTAGAAGTAATTTTTGGGTATTTGTTCTAGCATGACGAAGGCATTTCTTGAACCATCTTGGGTGAAACGATTAGGAGAATACCTACTTTGGTATTTGTTCTTAGGCCTTTTACTAGGACCGAAGGTTATTTCTTAATCTCTTGTTTATATTATGCAATTTCATTTATGACTAGAAATTCATATAGTTGTAATTTCATTATAATCCGAATTATTTAAAGGCGAGTATACCGATATTTCCCACAAGTTCTGATAGGATCCGGTGCATTAGTGCTGGTATGATCGCACCCATACATTTTCATTACAAGTTTACTTTTATTTCCTAATAACAAGCCTTCGTGCAGCATAAGCCACTCCCGTCATGCTCTCAACATCCCGTTACGTCCCTGTATCTTCGAGAGCTCGTAAACTGCCCCCCGAGCGTCCGATTGGGGCGCGTTTTTTATTCAAGTTTATTAACTTTCTCATTTTTTGATTGCTCTTCATGACCAACTACTAACTCTCCTTGGTCTTCAATTTGCAAGGTCTCCATCTCAAGGTTCTTCATCTTTTCCTTGCCTTTTCCAAGGGGGTGTACCTCCAACTCCTTCCCTCCCCATAAGGTTATGGCACTAGCATTCTCCCTAAGTGGTGGGATGGTTTGAGATGGGAATCTTGTGGAGCTTGAGGCTTGAGATTCTGACATTTTGGAGGCCATTTTGGATAGTTGGGTTTCCAAGTTGCTTACCCTAAGGTTGTTTGCCTCCCTATCCTTCCTTGCCTCTTCTCTATCTCTCCTTGCCTCCTCTTGATTTCTCCTTGCCTCCTCTTGATTTCTCCTTGCCTCCTCCCTATCTTTCTCTTGATTGGCAAGGAGTGTTTGCCAGATATCACTCAAGTTCCCTTGAGAAGAAGAATTTCCTTGAATGGGGCCTTGGTTCGATTGTCTTTGAGCATTGTTTTGAGATTGAGAGTTGCTTGGGAAATTTGAATTGTTGGGCCTTTGATTGTTGTAAATTCTTTGTGGGTTTTGTTGGAAATTGGAGTTCCGGTTTTGGGTGGGATTTTGGGCTCTCAAGTGATTGAATTGACCGTTTTCAAAGCTTTTCGACTTGTCCCCTCCCCATCCCAAAAGGTCGCGGTTCCCCACTTGGTTGTACATTCCCCCACCACTTGGGTTCCTTGAATTGTAATTCCCATACCCCATAGCATTAACACTTTCCATAGTTGCTCCTTGTTCAATCATGATATAGCATGTGTTGGTGGCATGGTCACCTCCACAATATGAGCATTCAATTGGTTCGGGGTGTTGAGAGAATGAGTTACCTTTGTTAACAACCAAGTTTGACACCATACTTTTAAGTTCACCCATTTCTTGCATGATCTTGTGATTTTGAGAAGCATAAGGATCTTCCATGGAAGATACATTCGTAGAGCTTCCTCCCCTTTCACTCTTTTTTCCATAGCTTCTTGTGTTCATTGCCAATTTTTCAATAATATTGTTGGCCTCGGCCACATTAAGTGTATCAATTCCACCTCCGGTGGCGGCAATGATCATTCTTTGGTCATTTTGGCACAACCCCTCATTGAAAGCCGTCAACAAATCATCTCCCGACATGCCATGGTATGGACATCTTGCCACAAGACTCTTGAAACGCTCCCAATAATCATAAAGGGTCTCTCCCATTTCTTGTTCAATGGTAGTGATAAGCTTCTTGGAGTGATTGTGTCTTGAATCCGGATAATACTTTTCAAGAAAATTTTTCTTCAAACCCACCCACGTGGTAACGGAGTGAGCCGGAAGGCAAAAGAGCCATTCTTTCGCGGCATCTTGAAGAGAAAACGGAAATTCCCTTAACTTGAATTGATCTTCGGTCACTCCTTAGGGAATAGCACCTTGGCAAATCATATGAAATTCGGCCAAGTGTCTCTTAGGGTCATTCCCCACCATGCCATGGAATCTAGGTAAGTTGTGGACGAAAAAACCTTTGAGCTCAAAGTTCACATCCCCCATGGGAGGATATGCAATACAAAGGGGTTGCTCCTCATAATTCTTTGCCCGAATCTCACCGATTGTCCTATTATCCTCCTTATTGGGTGGGTAAAGGACGTTCAATGGAGATGGTATCCTAGGTGGTGACTCAAACACTTCCTCTGGTTGTTCTTGAAAAATATTATTTTCCAATTCCTCTTCACTAGGTTTCCTCCAAAAAGGTCTCCTATAAAGGGGATTTGAAAATAACTAATTTTATATGCTACTTGAAGATGGATCAATATCTTGGTCACCAATTTCCTCTTGTGACCTAGGCATAAACTTCTAAAACAACTCAACAACACAAATTAGTAAATTCAACACAAAGTAACCTATAAGCTAAGAAAAATTTGAAAAATAATCTAAACAAGTTATTACACTAACAAGAGTTTCAATTTGATATTTAGCTATATTGTCTTCCCCGGCAACGGCGCCAAATTTGATGAGCTTAATTTCACGTGTCGCTAATTCCGCTAATTAGCTACGATCAAATAACAATTTATAACTCCTAAACAAACACAAACTATCTTAAATAAAGGTAGTAAAATGGTAAGAATAGGGTCGAACCCAAGAGAAGGCAATATTAACTAAGTTAATCTACTCTAGACTCTTGCAAAAAGCCAATTAACAAAACTAATTACTAATTAATTACTCTAATCACAAACTAAGACACTAATTAAGACAAAAGCTTAAATTAATTACAAACTATGATATTCACAATGACAAAACATGTAGGATAACATATAGGGAGAAAGTTTGACATGAGAATTGATTAGCAAGTCTAAAATTACCAACAAAAACGAAAGATTCAAATATTCAAATATGGAGAAACAACTTAGTGTAATTTTCCCAAGTTCCCAACAATTAACAAAGTAAAGACTCTTCATTTCCTCTCTTCTCTAATTATCTAATACAAGTTTCTAAGAAATTAATCAACATGAATTAAACCATCCATGGATGACCGTTTACAACCCAATTTACACCTATTAAACCATGAGCCCAAATCAAAGATGCAAGCTTTAAGTACAAAAACAAAGAAACAAGCTAGAATCATGAAATAAAACATTAAACCATGTTCTAATTACACAATAAACCAAATTCCACTCAAAAGATTCCAACTTTTAAACCAAAGTTACAATCTTTCAAGGTTGCTTCAACAATAACAAGACAAATTAACCAAATTTATCTAGACAAAGCACTAATTAAACAAACACTTGCTAAGATGGTTAGTTTCAACAATAATTCATTCAACAATGGAATTTAAACATGAGAAAATGGAATTAAATAGAGAAGAAGAGGTTCAAAAGGTCTTACATTGCTAAAATGAGAGAACTTGTTCCAATTACACTAAGCAATGGAGAATTAGCTACCCATAATCAAATATTACAAACCAAATAAAAGAAGTTCAACACAAATTAGAAGCCAAAAATGAAGAACAAAACTTGAGAGAATTTTAATGTGTTTTGTTGTGGAATGTTGCATGCTTCTGTCTCTACAATTTGGCTCTTTTATACCCTTGGCTCCGGGGGCCTTGAGAAATGGGCCTCAAAATGACAAGACGGAGAATGAAGGAACACATGTCTGAGACAAGGACGCTGGCAGCGCCCACGGACGCTGGCTGTGACAACCCTTGCGAAATATAAAACATACAAGCATGTGAAATAATATGCGGAAATACGGTATTTTAAAAACTTTTATACATGCAAGATAGATAAAACGAGGAGTGTCAAAATATTACAAACTAAGTACGAAATACAACAAAGAGACGGGGTCTCTCAAAATGTTAGCAAAGAACAAGTGTTTAGCAAAACTAGCTAAAATCGTTTAGAGGTGAAACTTCCAGGGACAACGCCCGCTATCTCACACCCGAACCCCAAAATATCATAGCAAAAAGCCATCCATGCAAGCAACCTGTTCATTCATGAAAAACATGAACGCCACAGTCAGTGGGGAGTAACTCCGGGTTCTCCCAGCCATATCACATTAAACGTACATAGAAGGAAATACAAAAGTAGAGCATGCATACATAAGGATATACATGTGAGATACGATAAGGATAGATAGACAATTCGAGATATAATGATAAGAGCATATGGAATACAAATCCGAATCCATCATGTTATTCAAAGAATCGGGGAAGACACTCTTAGGCAACCGAATACGCTCACTAGGGCTTGCATCTCACCGTTAGCGGTATAAGTTTGATAAGATTGAGACTCGACAAATAAACCATGCCATCATGCAATATGACGCATGAATACATCCATCATGTTATCATCCATTCAACCTACCAATACCTAGAACGAATGCCCAATCATGCAATGACCATGAATAATAAGTCATGAATCACGCATTCAAGAAGACGACTCAAAGACGACTCCTCTCACGGTAAATGAAACGCATAGCTCGTGTACATGGGAAATTATGATTAAAAGGCAGCAGCCACGTAAAGCTTCCTAACGTATACACGATACTAATTTTCGTATATGTGCACTAATTTCCTCCTGTAGGACGACGATATAAATATCCGGTCCTAGTCTAAACCTGGCCAGACTCTCGGAATAAACGTGTTCCGATTCGACATGCGATAAACGTTTCGCATCCAAGACTCGGTCAATCATAGACGCCGAGTACCCAAAATTCGGTCGACATTCACGAAAGAGGCGGAAAAGAGCTCAAGCCTCATAACAAGCGGTACGCTACATGCAAATAACACCACCTTCGCAAGTATACAACATTTGACGGCCGGGTCGATCAACGCATAGCGTTCAACTCCCAACAACGTTGTTGTATGCCCACTAACACATGCATTTAAGCAGTAGGATACCTCCCCGTTCCGACATTCCAGCCTTACGAACGTGGAGGTAGCCAAGGGAATGAGAGTACAAAACACAAGACAAAATAGTGCTCAAACTGTATCATTTGTAAAAACCGACTTAAAGTGGGACATAGCAAAAACCGTCACAAAACATGTGATACAAGCGAATGAAATATAATATATTCAAAACATTAATATTATAAGTCACTACGTAAAATTATATGATAAACGAACGATCGGAATTATTATAAATGAAAACCGTAAACAAAAATCACAAACAACATCCAGCAGAAGCCAGCCGGTCAGGCTGACCGGCTGCCGGTCTACCGGCTTAGGCCAATGCCTCATACGAAAACCAACTTCAAACATCAGTGTGTCCCAGCCAGTCAGGTCAACCGGCTGGGACCAAAGGGTCATTTGAAAACAAGGAAGAAAGAAGGGGTGTCTCAGCCGGTGGTCTGACCGGCTGTCGGTCGACCGGCTGAGACCCAAGTCATTTTCCAAAATTACGTAAAAATGCAATAATATACAGCCAGTGCCCCAGCCGGTGGTCTGACCGGCTGCAGGTCGACCGGCTGGGGTCCATATGCACGAAAATCATCATTTTCAATCCATGTTCAACATTCATCAATTATCGATTATCAACATAATTCATAGATTCTCATATAGATTCTCAACAAACAATATATATCATCATCAACACAATTACTAATCTCACTAATCGTATTCTAAATACGATTCCTAGCATAGATAACATGTAAAACACGTAAATGATATCGAGTAACCCTTCACCGTTATCTTTAAGCGTCTTCAATACTCGTCAAGCTCCTCTTCAATTAGAAAATAGTCTTTGTCGGGATCTTGGAGGTCACCACCTACAAATAGATCATAAAAGATGAATAAAATTCATCTTGAGAAAGACGGAAAGTTTGAAAAGCGATAAAGACGATGATTTTAATATCAATACGGATAGAGGAAGGTAAGAGGGGAAAAATGAGACGAACTTACGTGAATTTAAGCAAAGAACGAATGAGCTACGATGATTTTAAGATTGGAAAGTTTATGGAGGCAAGGGTTTTGATTTTGCTTAAGGAAGAAGTAAGGTTTTGGTGTTTGAGTGAATGAAATAGGTTAAGGGAGTATGAGTGGAATATGAGGGAAAAAGTCAATAAAAGTCAAACTCGCCTTAAGACGGGATTCTCATGGAATCTCGCGGAAATTCCAAATACGAACTCGGAAATTCTAAATTCGACTCGGAAAATTAAATTTACGATTAAAACTATAATTCACTGAAAGTAACCGTAAAATATTTTCATTATAAAAATAGGGTACATTTACGGGTGTTACAATCACCCCACCTTTTAAAAAGTTTCGCCCTCAAAACTTGAGGGAAAGAAAAATACCTTACTCGAATAGACTCGGATATTTACTACGCATAGAAGCTTCAGTTTCCCAAGTCTCTTCTTCGACATTAGCACTTCTCCACAAGATTTTCACCAAAGGAACTACTTTACTTCTCAACTTTCTATCCTTACGATCTAGGATGCGGATCGGCTTTTCTTCAAAGGATAGATTCGGTTCAAGCTCGGGCAATTCAACTTGAAAGACATGGCTTGGATCACTAACATACTTTCTCAATTGAGAAACATGGAATACATTATGAACCTTAGCTAAATTCGGCAGCAAATCCAACCTATAAGCAACGGCACCAATCCTTTTCACAATATCAAAGGGTCCAATGTATTTCGAGCTCAATTTACCCTTAACAACAAACCTTTTAACACCCTTCATTGGAGACACTTTCAAGAACACTTTATCCCCAACTTCAAATTCTAAAGGCCTTCTTCGGATATCGGCATAAGACTTTTGACGGTCTTGAGCGGCTTTCATGAAAGTCCATAGACCTTAATTAGACTCCTCTAATTATTTACTAAATTACTTTTTAATTTAGTTTATAATGATCTATGTAACATGCATGCAAATATAAAGACATTTATATAAGAGAAGAAATTTCCTCACATTGATATGGAAAATATAAGGGCACAACAAGAACTCCTTCTTGTTGTTCTTGAGCTAATAATATGGATGAATACAAATAATCCTCAAAGTAGAAGATCTCCTCTAAGTTGCACCAAGATTAACCCAAATAATCTACCCTTATTATTAACTAGATAATAAGATAGATATTATTCTACTAATATTATGACTATATTACTACCCTAGTAATACTTAGTAAATATTAGTGTTTGAGAGTTTTAGTAAGAATATGAGGTTTTTAGAGAAGTAAGGAAACAAAGCACAAAATGAAGTAAGTATAAAATGAACACAAGTGCTCATTTTATAGGCCATTTGGCCGGTCTTAATTGTCCAAATAAGGACTCTTATTTTGCATAATTTGATCACATGCATTAGAGTGGAGTGTTGTAGAACAAGTGATGATTGTTTACTACTTGTTATGTCACTTTCATAAAGTAACTAAAGAGTAAAAATAAGAACAAAATCATCACCATGTAACTACTAGCCAACCGGCCACCATTGCCTTAGTTTGGTCCATTTTGATTTTTGATATTTGTCTTACAAATACTTATTGATCATATGGTTAATTATCTTGTATAATTAAGTGTTAATTTGATCATACAACAATTATATGACTCAATTAAATAAATAATATGTACTTAACATTTTAAGTAATATTTCACCATTATATCAATATATAATGGGTCCCACAATGCTTAGTTAATTTATTTTACAACTCCTTGTAAATATAATTAACTAATTACCTCTATCTCAAAATCTCAACTAATTTAGTAATTTAACGATTAATTACTAAGTTGAATCTTATTTAATCGTATTAAAATAAGATATAAATTTATTAGTCAATTATCGCATAATTGAAAAATAAACTTAATTGAATTTGAGTTCTTAACTCAATTTCTAACAATTAACTCTCATACATATCGAATATATGTAATGTCCTAATTAACTGTATCGTATACAAATAATTAGTTACTATTTGGATTTCATCCTTTAGGTGTGACCGAAAGGGATCATTTGATCACCGCCGTCAAACGACAATAACGTCAAACTCTAGTCAGCCAACCGTTATTGATTTACGTTAATCAACTGACTAATCATATATATAGTCAATAATTATCCCAATTATATTCCATAACAAGATTTATTATGTGGCGCACTATTGTGAAGGACACCTACTCCAACAATCTCCCACTTGTCTGACACAAGTGTGCGTCACCGATTCCCTTGTCTCTTTATCACATCTCCCACTCAACGCAAGGTGTCTTCCAGGTCGCACTTGCGATTGACAATATCTAGAGTGGTTTTCTCGATAGGGAGAGTAACTGTCTGACCGGAAAATCTACCATAGATCTCTTTCCGAGCGTGGCCACGCATTTACAGTAACTTCTCCTCGAGTGGCCTAAAGATGTTTTTACCCAACGTGGGTGGACAATTCCTGTTGATCCATCTACTCTTTATGATGCAGATCACCATGATCCAGAAGAAGTCCATCGGCCTCCTTTTACGGCACGACCTAGAACATCAACCAAAACCAATCGGAAACTGCACCGACTCAGATAGACGGTCGCCAGTCAAAAGAATCGACTTATAGGAATAAGATAGAAGACCCTGCCCCGACCAGGCATCAAACAATTGATTTAAGGGTCTCTATCATGTCACTGTCCGACAGAGTGTCATACAGTCTGTCTATGTAAACGACCAGTCATCTCCATGACCCTATGGTGCTGAACCAACCATCGATCGACTTACAATCTAGTCATTTTGAGACGTCACCTCATTTGAGTGACTAGGGACAAAATACTAAGTTCTTCTATTCCACTTGAATAGGTCAACATCTATTTGATAACAAAGTATTACATATTCGAGTCAACTAA
>JAIUZE010025651.1:0-28325 GCA_022085475.1 Heliosperma pusillum | reverse complement strand
TCAGGCCAAAGTCGAGTTTTGAATTTGTTACGAGATTTACGATGAGTCGGGAATAGTTAAATGACGTTCGGTTAAAACCGTAAACGTTATTCTTTAAATTCCGAATAAATTCAAAATAATTATATTAAATTATGATAAATCTTAATAAATCTAAATAAAAATAAATCAAAAATATTATTTTTTTAAATAAAATTTCGGTCCTCAAACTTAGGAGGCGAGTCGGGAAAAAGTCAACGGAAGTCAAAGTTGACTGAAAAGTCGAGAAAAGTCGAAGAAGACTTAAAAGTCAAGAAAAGTTTAGAACGACTTAAAAGTCAAGAAAAGTCAATGACGACTTTCAAAAAGTCAAGATCACTACTACAAATTCCTTACTTTCTTGACACTTCAACATCTACGCTTTACAAAGCGTCAAAACAAATTGCGGTGTAAAACTGAAATTTGCCCTCTTTTAACATAAACTTTTGCGCCCAACTCCAATTTTCCTTAAAAATTTACTAAGCGGTTCTGAATTTTTTAAAAAAACAAGAGGCCCCCAACAAAATCGAGCGATTGAAACTCTTTTATCTCTAATCTCCGATGGATCTCAAAACCCTTGTTTCAAGTTTCATCTCTCACATCAAACTCCCTCTCCATTTAAATCTCACTCATGTCGGTTATCTTTTAGAGTTCTCATAATTCTCGGTACAATGAAAATTGTCAACTCGCCATACACCATACTCGTTCAATGTAAGTAACTGCACTGTCTAAATCTTTAATCCTCAATTTAAATTTTGTGTTTAATTTACAAGTTTAATCAGTGTTAATTCAATTAGGGTTCATGCTTTTAAATTTCAATCTGCGTTATTTCTTCGCCATACTCGTTAGGGTTTTATGTTCATTTTTGCTCCGTATAATTTAAAGGAGACTCAATCAATAGCCATTTAACTAATCTGTGTTCTTTATGATAGATTCACGTGTGATGTACTAAAAATTGATAACAAGGTATTGTTCTTTAGGTGTGAATTTGGTGTTGGACAGTGTTCAAAATCTGGAAGGTAATCTTCTTCTTTTATTCAATTTCAGTACCATTTATGAGGTTTATATTATTCATATATTTTTTTGGAAAAACCGAGTCATGGAAAAATGACAAACTAGTGAAGTACTTTGAACCTAATGAAGTCCTTGCTCTTTAATTCCATGACTAACTCAGTATTATCTTTTCTAAGATTGTTAGCTTGTATAAATCTCCCGCTAATCAGTAAGTTTTACCATTCTTTTGAGAGAACGTTTGTACGAGGCTGCAGCTGCACTTCCTTGGACCCTGAATAATTAAATTTGCTCGGTTTTGTTTGTTTCACGTGAGAACGAAAGTGATTGAACTTACTGAAACACATAGTTCTTGAGTACCCCGTCTTCTAAAACTTCAAAATGCTAAAATAAACTTTTAATGTCGATAGAGATTGCTTAATATGATGTTTTTATGCATTCTGCTTCCGATTTAAGAGATGGAAAATATGTTACTATGTGAGACGATTAGGGGTTTATGTGAGTTGTTTCTTAAGCAAAGGGGAAATTCACATGAAAGGTATGCTGTTAGGATAGTCCTAGTGTCTTACTAGTGTTATCTTTTCCTCTTCAATTCTCCATCAATGTAAAGGGGCAAATATAGTGTCTTTAAAAGCTAGTTCTAATTAAATATACAGAGTAGTAATTAATACTATTGTTAGTATATTGCTTTTGTGATTGTAAGACAATTACTCCACACCATTTTCTCACAATGACTGAATTGTACAAAAATAATTTTAGGTTTGCTTAAACATCCTTGAAATGATGGTTGTGAGAAATCATACTCCAGTGGGGATGTGGATCCAATATCAAAAAAACTTTGTTCATATTTTCTCAAAAACTTGTAATTAAGGTTTCAAGCCTTTGTGGATCTTGGTTATTAGAAAAATAATTATAATCGTAGTACTCCCTCCGTCTAAGTCATTTGTTTACCGTTTATATTCTCGGTGAAGGGTGTTTTAATCAAAGGTGAACAAATGATTAAGACAGAGGCTATAGTTATTTTAGCTTAGTTGATGATTTCTTACTTGATTAATAATACTCTCTATGTCCCAAAATTTGTTTATCTTTGATTAAAACCCCTTACAAATGATAGAAAAACTAAACAAATGATTGAGACAAATGGACTAGTACAAGTTGTTATCAATTGGGTCATTAGTACGAACCAATTGTTTGAGCTGTGTTGTAGACCTCTAAAGGATGTGAATCGTATGACGGATGAAAAAAGGGATGATTAATAGAAGGAGTGATGGACAGTAAATAAGAAAAAGAGGCATTGTTTAACAAACTTAAAAGATAAGCTATTATGAAAATCGACACTTTGTAAGGATGTAATTGATAATTTCTTTTGTTAATGTCAACATATCATCATAATCACCTCCGCATTAATATGCATACCAAGCCTTAAACTAGTGATTTAACGTTGATGCATTAGTCTCTCAACCGACAAGTCACATGGAGACCAGTGATGTGTTTTATAATTGATGTTTTTTCCTTTCAATTTTAATGGTCATCCTACTGGAATTCAAAATGTAACTATGCCAGGAATTGGATAATATCAAAGCAGGTTACCTAATACGAAGAAAAGTGGCCAGGTTGCTTATGTAACCCGTGGAGACCTGTAATGTATCAAGCCTCATTTATTCTAGTCACAACTTAGCAGTGCTTGCGAGAATTAGCCATAACATTTTTTTATCGTTCAAAACATTATCTACTTGCTTAGTTTTAGTGATTTCTTACTTTTAGTAGAGCTACTTGCACATTCCAATGGCTTCGGTTTCCCTAGATAATTTATGTGCCTTAGGGTTTGACCAGAAAATAACATGTTCTGTGATGTCTAGGGTTGAAGACCTAATTACTTTGAAATTTTAATACTTTGTACTGAAAAAGTAAAGAAAATCAATATGTTCTTCCCACATAAGCTTTAAATTGGTTGTCGTCAATTCCTATACTGAAAATGTTACCTTAAAGAAATATAAATAGTTTTTATTTGTCCTAGACTCACAAAACTCTAATGATGGTTGATGTATTGCACCTAGAAGTATGGCATTATGCTGATAAACAGGTAGCAATATTGCTACAAAATTCACCAATTAATTTGATTATTAGCTTGTTGATGAATAGCGTGACAGCGGTTTCAAGAAGTAGAAACTCATGTTGTCAAGTTTTGATGGATAAATAATCTATTATGTTTCTGAATCTCATGTAAGGCTTTTCCCTTTTATGCTTCAAGGCAAGTCTCAGATTATTCAGGATGAATTAGTAAAACTTGGCGAGTCCATGGTCTCTTGTATCTAGGGTACATGAGTTTTGGCACTAGAGCAGTAGTAGAGCTTGCGAGTGCATATTACTCCCTCCGTCCCGGTCATTTGTTTACCTTTGCTTTTGACACAATTATTAAGGAAATGATAGGGGACCATTTGTGGTGGTCCTTTGTGGATGACAAATGGACAATAGTCCCATTGGGACATCAAATTACTCATAGAAAACATTCTCAATATAGAAAGGTAAACAAATGAATGAGACACCCTAAAATGGAAATGGTAAACAAATGACCGGGACGGAGGGAGTATTTGTTAACCTACTTCTACCTTTAAAACATTGCTCTTTTCATTGAATTTTTGCAGGTGACCTTATTCAAGTTCAGACGTCATAGTATTGCAATCAATATTAAAGCCGGAAAGGCATTCCGTATAATTCTCATCGCAAACAACTTTCTACGGTAATATATTCATGAACTTGACTCTAAGTTCTAATGAATTTCGTAACAATTCATTTATTTGATTAGAGCAATAGTAATGTATTCATTTAACTTGCAGGTATCAATCTGAATCGAGTTTGGAAACTGTACAGGTATTTGAAGATGGAGTCTTAACTTGCATGTATGAACTACGCATGGATTATGTTTATTATTGAGGATATGTTTTGCTTTTGATAGTTTAGCACATGATTATTACATGGATTACATTAGCAACACCATCCATAGTAGATTGATGGCGCTAGTTAAAAAACGCTGAGTTGAATAGAAATTGACTAGATTAATTAGTTGATATTTCTTGTCTCTTGCTACAAATTTGGGTTTCTTTGTCTGAGTTAGTTTTTGACAAATTTCAATCATCTTCTTTTTGTGAATTGGATTTCATAACTAGGCCAAATAAAAGTTGTTGAATCAGAACTCTATGCATTCTACATTCAATGAATTCAATCGCTACTTGTGTTCTGTTTCTAGTCATCTTTAATGAATTACAACTGACATTGATGGCTTAATTTCGATGAATTTTTTAATAGGTTTACTGTAATTTATTACAATTCAGATATTAATAGTTGTGGTATGAGTTCACTTACGATGTTGCGCATTTGCTAGTCATCCAAACGGACTCCATTGGTTAGTTTTTCTGATAGGTTTTGCACCAGCATATGCCTTTCTCAATTTGATGTTGAGTTCTAGGCTTGAAAGAAGTTGTGTATGTTTCATTGTACATACAAAACTTTAGACTTTAATCAAAATTATGTTGCGTGGAATTTTTGTATGCTAGCTATTGTCATGGATTGAGACATGTTTGGTAACAATGTGTAGTATTGATTGTGTCTAAGAAGTTAGATATCCTTGAATTATGATAATTATGGAACATAATCCTTCCCGTAGATAACGAGGGCCAAATATTATGTTTGCATAACATAGTTTGGATGGAGATTGAGAAAGACTATATTTTTACTAGTACATTGTTGTCTAAAATTATTAGGCACTTCTAGTTATGATCAACTTCTTATTATGAACAACTGTCTTTCAGGATGCATATGATGTATAGGCTTTGACATCTGAGACAACAAGACCTTTGCTGGTGACTGATGGGAGGTTTCAAGGAAGCACTTTGAGTCTATTTTAGAGAAAATGTACCGAATTTGTATTATTGTTATAGAGTTGGACAGGGGAACTTCTTGAACTGAAGATTAGAGAGAAATACAAGAGCTTGAAGTAATGTAAATGTTACTTGTTTCCTATCATATTATAGTGTAGTGTGTATATTTCATGTGTTTTTCGGAAGTGTAGACTAATAGTTTAATATAGTGTAATCCTAATTTGAACACTTGTTGAAAATGTTGATCTACTTTGTATCCTTTACGCTGCTATTTCTTTTATCGATAATAAAATTTGGATGGGAGATAAGATCTTAGCAATAAATTTTGTATCATTTTGCTCCTTTTAATTTGGCTAAATATTGTGAAAAAATTGGTGCCAAAAAATTATGTAATTTTGACGCAAAAAAGCGTCGCTGCTTAAAAGGCATTGACGCGAAAAAGTGTCGACAACAGTGACGTTAAAAAGCGTCAAAAAATCCTGACGCCCCAAAAAACCACGCTTTTGTGAAGCGTCGAGAAATAAAATGCTGACGCTTTTAAGCGTCGGAAATATCCTAAAAAAGCGTCAAGAAAGTAAGGGATTTGTAGTAGTGAGAAAAGTCAAAGACGACTTAAAAGTCAAGAAAAGTCAAAGATGACTAAAAACGGTCTTTTCATGAAATCTCTCAAAAATTCCAAATACGAACGCGGAATTTCAAAATAAGACTCGGAACATAAATTCCTATTTTAAAAACTTAAGTTCTACTGAAAAGTGTTAGTAAATATTTTTACTAGAAAAATCGGGTACTTTTCGGGTTGTTACAATTGTCCTATTTCTTTTTAGGGTGTCTAAGCCAATTGTTATCTTTTCTATATTTGTAAAATTTTTATGATTAATTTGATCATCAATGGGACTATTGTCCATTTATTATTCATTAAGTGGAACCACAAATGGTCCCCCACATATATGATCCCATAAGGAACCAGAAGTTCAGAGAAAGTTATACATTAAATTCATTGAGTATAGGTTTTTGAATTTGTTATAACAATATGTTTTACCAGATTAATAAAAGTATATACACTTGAAGTGTAATGTAATAATATAATAAAAGTGAACCAAAATTGACAGTTCCACAATGAAAATGAAATTGCAAGGTAAAGCAGTTGGTATGAATTTGCTATATTTAAAGTGCCCCTGAAGTGACATGGATATATGACTTATAATAGATGGCGTAAATGAATATAATTATACCACATACATATTCAGACTCAGATATCATTGAACAATACTGCTATCATCAAGAGATGATTAAATTATATCGATATATCTATGGAACCTATATACATTTGCGCGTGCGATATATTATGGACTCAATGATGGGGGATCTTAAATGGAATTCCGTTTTGATTGTCGACATATAATCTATTATTATGAATTTCATTGACCTGAAGTCCATTCATAGACATGAAGTCAATCTAAATTATGAATATTGGAAAAGAAACTGTACAGTAGTTTGCATTATCGAGTCATTATGTGCATATAGAGATTAAGTTAATAATTGCATCTTAGTTTTAATATATACATTATTATCGCATTATAGTTAGAATATGTGGTTTAGAATTAATTTCATATCATTTTCATGCACATGATTAATTATATTTTTATACTTTGATAAATATTTAAAAGGAGAAATATATTTTACTCCTATAAGGATAACTCTTATGGGAGCCACTTAAGAATAATGATCATCGATTGTTAATGGTTGATCAATTGAGTTTTTGATAGCATGATGAAATATATAAACCTCTACCATACACTTGAATGATATCGTGATTAGTTCCAAAATTGATTATTTAAACTCGTGTAGAGTTTTATTGAATTGTTATTACCTCAACTTGAAGTTTTAGCATATGAGAATTTAGATTTGAGCGAGTTTCTTAATAAACATGTGAAATTAGTTTATGGTCCGGAAGTACCATAACGATTAGAATAATGTAACGGAAATCTAGAATGGAAAAATGTCAATCCGTGCATATATGATTTAACAAATAAAATTGCTCATACATATTGGATAAATAATTCAATAATTATCAAATTGATTCTCGAGAAGAGTGCTACACTCTTTTTCCCTTCGGCTAGGTTTTTTGTCCAATGGGTTTTTTTCTAGCAAGGTTTTTAACGAGGAAACATTATAACCACATTATTATGCTATAGTCATGATCATCATAAATGTTGAGTTGACTATTCCACATATATAAGTATGACAAAATCATTTGAGATGAAGATCTAGAAGTTATCACAAATAACAATGTTCAGATTATAAGTTCCGAGAAATTATGACAACGGAAATTATCAAGGATTTCTATTGGTCGAGGACATCAAGTTTATCAACTACGATGAACTTCTGTTTCAAGGATTGAGAAGCTACATCAAAGCATGGATCATTTCAAGATCACAAAGTCTCATTTAAGAGGGATCGACCCGTCTTAAGTTTAAGACGGGTCAAATCCCCCTCACAAAGGGCAAGTGAGGGGCTCCATTTGCCACCCACTTGCACCCCACTTACCCATTGTGAGGGGGATTTGACCCGTCTTAAACTTAAGACGGGTTGATCCGTCTTCAATGAGAATTTTTTTTTTAAGATATATCAAGCTATGTCATCATTAGGGGGAGTAAACACATGATGCACTCTTTTTCCTTATCCTTGGTTTTATCCCATTGAGTTTTTCATGGAAAGGTTTTAACGAGGCATCTTGTTATTCGTATTTAAAGATTAGTATACTCTTATCCTCCACTAATGTTTTTCGCACAAGGTTTTTCTATGAAGGATTTTAACGAGGCGTCTTTTTCAGAAATGGACATCCAAGGGGGAATACTGTGAAAATTATTGTGGATACCCATAAGTCTCACTATTATGGATGTTCATAAATGAATATTTCTAAATATGTTCTTTTGCATTCCTATGACATAATTCTTGTTTGTACTCGTGTATATATATATACCTTTGTGGTAAAAATATATGGATATCTCTCTCACCATCTCCCACTTATTTATTTATATATTATAACAATTCTATTCCTTTAATGCTGCATATATAATGTTTTGTGTATGTCTGTATGGTCAACATTGTTCTTAAGTGGTGTGATTTTTAACAGAATAAAAACGCACACGAAAGTTGGGCAATAGAATGATACATGTTAAGGTATTAGGTAATTTGTATTATGAAATATTAATACATGTAAGGATAAATTTACTCAAATAATTTAAATATCTTATTTGTATATGACATGTTAGTCACCAAAGTGGCCTTTTATATTCTGTTTACACATTTTAAAATAAAAGTTATCAATTGATCATGATTAAAAAGATGTTAAAATGATATTATAATTGGATTGGTCAATTAACTTTTGTCATCTATATTTTGGAGATCACCCAAAGGTGGGTAATTGAATAGAGTTGATGTTATGAAAGAGTTAATTATCCATAAATTGAGTCTAATAGTGTGTATATCCAAAGATAACATTCTTATTTGACTCATGTGTGTTATAATTAATTGTTAAAGTAAATATTAACATCAATGATGGTTACTTGTGTTTAAGTGTTGCCCAAAGGTTATTTAAATACATGTATGAAAGTTTATATAATATTTTTTGAATCTGTATGGTAGTTTTTTCAAAGCATTAATGGGTGTAAACATGTATAAATGTTAGCAGCTTCTCCAAATATGTTTGCCTCCGCTGACTCTTTCGTAAAGTTTCATGGGCTGAATTATGATGAATGGCCAGAGAAAATCCAATTCACATTGGGTATAATGGCATTGGACATTGTCATCCTCTTTAATGAGGAGCATGCAGCCATTACAAATGATAGCTCCGAAGCCGAAAAGGCTCATTATCAAGCTTGGGAGCGATCTAACAGGTTGTGTTTGACAATGCCCGATATATAACATCAAAGCGTTTATGCCTAAGACAGAGAAAACAAGGGAATTCATGCTCAACATAAAGGAGTGTTCACAGTCGCAGTTGGCTGACAAGTCAATTGTTGGTAGCTTAATGGGTGAGTTGACCACTATAAGGTTTGACTGGTCTCAACCGGTTCATGACCATGTGACACATATATGTCTAACCTGGCAGCAAAGTTGAAGACTTTAGGGATGGATGTAAGTGATACTTTCTTGGTCCATTTCACCAATAATTCTCTACCTTGTGCGTTTGGCCAGATTCAGGTGAACTATAACACCATTAAAGATAAATGGAACTATCAAAAATTAAACGCCATGCTTATACAGGAAGAGGGGAGATTAAAGAAGATGAAGGATCAAGTTATTCATTTTCCGAGTCATTATGGTTCCAGCTAGTCATGGCTGCGGGCAGGGTATGGCTGGTCTGACTCGGAGAACGCCTGTGTAGGGAGCGGGTCGGGTCAGGCCGATGGGGGAGTTACCCGAACCCGGGCCTGAGGCGGGCCGGGCTGGCACGCCTTGTTGTTGTTGTTTTTTTCCTAAAAATGGCGGGCCAGGGCGGACTGGACTGGCAAAATAGAGCTCGGGCCCGGCCATAGGGGAGAGCAGGCTGGACCGAGCCTGGCCAAGCGGGCCGAGCCGGTCTGACCCGTTCTTCCCCCATGTCTAGTATCAGCAGAAGTAAGGTTAAACCGAGTAAGAAAAGTAAAAAGGAGAAATATTTCTTTAAAGGACCTGAAAGTTCAATCCAAAACGAAAAGAAGTGTCACCTTTGCAAGAAAACGGGACACTTCAAGAAGGATTGTCCTAAAAGAAAGGGATGGTTCGAAAAGAAAGGTAAACATTATAGTTTTGTTTGCTTTGAATCACATCTTATAGAAGTACCTAATAACACTTGGTAGTTAGATTCTGGTGCAACTACTTATGTTTCTCACATTAAACAGGGATATCGTATGATCTGACCCATAAGAGGAGCTGAACAGTTTGTATCCATGAGAAACAGGATGAAGGCACGTATTGAAGGCATAAGGACTTACAAATTAATCTTAAACACTGGTTGTCTTATGGATCTTATAGAACTCTATGTACCTGATTGTGCTCGAAATCTTGTATCATTAAGTAAATTGGATAATTTAGGTGTTAATTCCAAGTTTGGACATAGTGTTTTTTTTATGTACCGTAATTAATACTTTTATGACAGTGGTACTTTGATTCATTCACTTTATAGGTTCAATCTTGATGTTAACTTTTCTAATACCCTATTTTATGTTGAGAGTCAAGGTATTAAAGCAATGCATCGAATGAACAATCTGCTTACTTGTGGCATCAAAGGCTAGGTCACATATCCAAAGAACGGTTAACGAGGTTGGTAAAAGATGAAATTCAACCTCAATTGGATTTTAGTGACTTAGATGTATGTGTAGACTGCATTAAAGGTAAGCAGACTAAACATACAATAAAGAAACCAGCTACAAGAAGCTCTCAGGTTTTAGAGATTATACACATTGATATATGTGGACCTTTTGACATTCCATCTTGGAATGGCGAAAAGTATTTTATCACCTTTATAGATGATTTCTTGAGGTATGGTTTCACTTATCTGTTGCATGAAAAGGGTCATTCCGTGGATGTCCTTGAAATATTCATAAATGAAGTGGAAAGGCAGCTAGAAAAGAAAGTGAAAATTGTGAGGTTTGATAAAGGTGATGCGTTTTATGGAAGGTTTGCTAAAAAGGGACAATGTCTTGGTGCATTTGCAAAGTTCCTTGAAAGTAGGGGTATTTGTGCACATTATACAATGCTCGATACACCTCAGAAGAATAGTGTTGCTGAAAGGCGGAACCGTACTTTACTTGAAATGGTTAGGAGCATGTTAAGTTATTTTTCTTTAAATTACCTCCTTCATTATGGATCTATGCGTTAGAGACTGCTACTTATGTTTTAAATCGGGTTCCTAGCAAAGTAGTTCCTAAGACTCCTTATGAACTATGGACGGGAAGGAAACCGAGTTTAGGACATCTTCGAGTTTAGGGTTGCCTAGCAGAAGTAAGGTTGTGTAACCCAAATGAAAAGAAGCTAGATGTTAGGACAGTCAGTGGTTATTTCATTGGCTATCATAAAAAGTCAAAGGGGTATATATTTTACTGTCCTAATCACATTACGAGAATAGTAGCGACTGTAAACGCTAGATTCATTGAGAATGGTCAAACTAGTGGGAGTATTGAACCACGAAAAGTGGACATTAAAGAAATTCAGGTTGAAGTTCCTTCTCCAGAAGTTGCACGCAAAGTTTTTGAACCAATTATGCTTTCACAGTTAAATGACATAATAGAACAACAACGAAATGAGGTGCAAGACCCACAAAATGATAATAACAATGATGATCACGTCACAATTAAAGGGGAGAATAATATGTCATGTGAACAGCTAAGGCAATCTGTAAGGCAAAGAAGATTAGCCAACATTCCACAAGAAGAATTAAGGTGATCTATAAGAGAAAGAAGCTCAGCCATCTCAGATGACTACGAGACATAAAACATTATTGAGGTTGAATGTGACTTAAGCATTAATAAGATCCAGTCTCATTCTACAAGGCCATGGAAAGTGATCATTATGAAAAATGGTTAATTGCCATGAAAGAGGAGATGAAATCTATGGATGACAACAAAGTATGGGACTTAGTAGTGTTGCTTGAGGGTTCTAAGGCCGTTTAATAAGGGTCAAATACTAACACATAATGATAATAAAGACAAATTTTTTGGTATTTTCTAGGTAATAAATGAGGTGATTTGGTATGTATTTAATCTGTCTTAAACTTAAGACGGATAATGCCTGTCTTAAATGAGTATTTATGAAATTTTTATACCGTAAGTCTTGTTTAAGACGGGTTATTGGTTTTAAACTTAAGACGTGTCAAATAGTACCACTAATGAAATAAAGGCAAAACTTTTGGTATTTCCTAGGTAACAAGTGTTGTGATTTGGAATTTATTTGACCCGTCATAAACTTAAGATAGATAATAATTGTCTTAAATAAGAATTTGTGTATTTTATATTGGTTGTTGCTATACCAAGTAAAAGTTTGAGTCATAAATAGTAATTTTTAATTATTTTATTGAGTAACTATTTTTTGATGTACCGTAAAATATGAATAATTATTTATACAACTTGTTAGCATTAGTTATTCATATAATATTTTTAACACAACTTTACTGATAGTATGACATATATTTTAATGAGATTTTTTACGTATATAATATTTTTAGATATACACTGGTCAATTTTCATTTTTTTCTGTCTAATCACTCTCAATCTGTACTACATGAAAGTTCGGTCAAAGTTATTTATTTTAGACGTGCACGGGTTAAAACTTTCTTTTTGTCTTCTGCGCGGGCTTAACTAAATGTAAATGGGTGTAACAATTTTTAATTTCACCAATTCTATGTTAATTTTCAACTGGAAAATATATAATTTGTTAGCTTTTTTCAGCCGCTCGAGTAACAAGACCGCATAGAAACTCAAATTTAGCTAACAAGAGTATCTATCATTTATACTAATACTAATTCGAAGCGAAATTTTCAATTCAAATCCAAAATCTTCTTTATAACTCATTTTATTACGTTGGCAAACTAACATTGTTAACCAAAAAGTACGTAGATTTAAAATATTACTCCTGGTTTTGTAGATAAATTTAAAACATAATAATTATTTTAGTACTCTCTCTCTCTCTCGCAAGTCTCTCTCTAAAAATCCCCCAAAAACCCGAACTTCTTGCTCCACTACAGCCGCCACCCTCCCATCTCTCCTCCCGTACTTCAATCCTTTCGCCGGAGATGAGGCTGCGCCATGGCTCATCTCCGACGAACCTTCATTTCCATATCATTTAGCACACTCTTCTCCGATTTATGTTCCTTCTCGCCGTGATACAACCTGTCTCGCCATGATATAGATCGTTGTTCTTTTGACCTTTCCAGCGTTCCTCCGTCTGGTCCTTTTGTGGTTCGTTCATCAGTTCTAGTGTACCGAGCGTCGCTTGTTCCTGTACCACTGTCGCCGCCGCTGACTGATGTGCCATCTTCGATGGGCTTATCAAGAAGGTGTTCCCCTTCCCCCACCTTCGAAGATAAGTCCGTCGATCCTCCAACGTCGTCCTCTAAGTCGTTGTTTCTTTGTTGTTTTTTTCCCGTTAGTCCTTCCCTTGGTGTCTTAGCATGCTCGAGTCTGGTGTTCCCCATTCCCCTCGCCCCTTCCCCCATCGTTTCGTATGTCCATGTTTGTCTCGGGGTTGTGCTTTCTTTACACGTCGTCTTTTGTGGGTCATTGGGTTTTGTCGGTCGGTTCGGGGTCGGGTAGTGGTTCGGTCTGTCTCTTTTCTTTTATCCGGTCTATATTTTAGGCCTTGATGGTGTGGAGCTGAAGGTTCACTGGGTTTGTCTCCGTCTTGTGTTTTCAAAGGGTTGGTCCTCGCTGTGTGGGACATTAGTTGGTTACAGTGTGTTAACTTGTGTGGTCATGTCGGTTTGGATTGTATATGTAGGGGTTGATTTGTGGTGTTGGGTGGTATGGATGTGGTGGTTCCTTATCAATCTCAATGCAGTGTCTTCAATTAGTAATAAGGGTAAAGTCGCGTCACCTTAATCAAAGTAATCCTAATTCACTACTAACTAATAGTCAGCGGTAAGTAAGGTATCAAATCTACAGGGAAGCGGTAGTATTCTAATTTGTTAAACTAGGTTTGTCTCTTATAATAACAATTTCGTGGGTTTAAGATTTGTGTTCCTAAACTAATAGCAAACAATAACAATAAAAATGTAAAATCAATAAGATTAAAAGTCTAGGGTTTCAGGTTCACTAGGATTATTGTTCAGGAGTAAAGGTGTAATCAACTATCATGCAATAAAGTTATCTAAGGTCACAAGATCGGTCGATTCAATTATGCCCTTTAGATCTACAGTTTAACATGCGATCGCTATCATTAAACGAGTTCTATTCAATTATAGTAGCCAACTCGGTCGGTGTTAGTCTTAATTTGCAAAACAAATTAATTAATCTTGGCCACTAATTAAGCAACTAGATTTAAAACGATAATCAAACGATAACAATGCTATTGCAATTCAATTAATTAGTATATCCCTTCTAACAATCCTAGATCCCCTTTCAACCCCAGATAAGAATTTAGGTACTCATAACGATATTAATAACAACGATAATAAATAAAGTAAACATGATTGACAATAATTAAAGGATTAACACAGAATAATTAAAGAACTAGAAAGAAACTAATTGAATAACAAAGGAAGATTAAAGAGTACCGAGTACAAGTTTGAACTAAAAATAATAGTCTTGATGAATCAATCCAGTAGCAAAGCAAACAAAACTTCAGTTTCTAATATTAAAGCGTACCTAATTATGAAAGACGAGTTTTCCTTTTATAATAACAATCTAATTAACTAGGATAAACTAATTTAGGAAATCCGCAGCTGCCAAACACTGGGTTGCTCGATCGAGCAAAGGTGAATCTGCTCGATCGAGCATGACGTCAGCACGACTCAATCGAGCAGAGTGATGTTGCTCGATCGAGCATCCTCCAAATGGCATGTTTCTTTGTTTTTCTTCATTTCTTCTCCACCGCTCTCGATTCCCGTGCCCAACCTTCTACGATCTGACTCCGCCATGCTCCATACCAACTCAAAAAGCTCCAAATGCATCCAATATGCATTAAAACATAATAGAAGCGGCATAATCGATATTCTAGCTAAAATAGCATAGAAACAAGCAAGGAAAGACAATAAATCGAGTCTTATGTATCTAAGGGAAGCATAAAATATGTAAATTAATAGTGATCATCAAACTCCCCCAAACCAATCCTTTGCTTGTCCCTAAGTAAAGCACTCGACACTATACAAGGACAAACATACAAATGGTGAATGAAAAACTCAAAGCTAATGTTAATGCACATACAAATCCCAATCTATCCATATCTATAAAAACGTAATGACCAAGTTGTACCAATAAAACAAATTTAAAGGCACGGGAAAGTAGAAAACGCAGCTCATGTCCCAAGATTTTACATGATACCGTAGTATAGACAAAAACCAAATACCTTTCAATTTTGTAAAGCTCAATTTTTTGGATTCTCGCGGATTCACTCATGCACTCATAAGTTTATGTAAGGGTGAGTTTTGTAAAATAGAAATTAATAGAAACACTCACTCAACTTATGAAACATGCATGCATGCATTCTAATGTGATAGTAATTTCCCCAACTAATAC
The DNA here is from genome assembly GCA_022085475.1 of Heliosperma pusillum. NCBI lineage: Eukaryota > Viridiplantae > Streptophyta > Magnoliopsida > Caryophyllales > Caryophyllaceae > Heliosperma > Heliosperma pusillum. The sequence continues at coordinate 13,207 of JAIUZE010025651.1, read as the reverse complement.
GCATTCGCTATAAAACCAAAGTACATGAATCAAGACAATAAGGGAGGCTAATGGGCGAAGGTATAGAAGTGGATTGTGCTAAGGCACGTATGGGAATGTGGGGCTAAGACCGGTAGTCGCAGCGACACTTACCAAAGCAATTCTACAAGGCTAGCACAAACCAATACCCGACTAGAGAAATCATCTTAAATTTTGACAACATAAGAGAGATATCGATATTGCTTTCTAAATATGCATTAGACTCTAATATATTCCCTTTCATTATCCCTTGAACAATTTAATGAAGCAACATATATTTTTTTTTTCTTTTTTTTTTTTCTTTTCATATCTTTTGCTTCATAACATTTCTCAACAAAGGGAATAAATGACACAATTGCCAACATACTTGCTACACCCATTTGATATTATTTTTTTATAAATCCCGACCCAACCATAGTAGACAAGTAAATAAGAAAAAGCATGCAACTGCGACTGTCCCGATAAGGTAGGCAAATTCTAGGAATGTAGCTATTAGATGGGTTATAAAACAGGCTACAAATGTTCAAAAGGGCTAAACAAAAGGTAATGTAAGGCTTATTTGAACGGTAAGAATCGCCTTTCCTCATGTACTTATCAAATGAACGGATATAGTATCAAGAAACGAATGTCACACTTATGCAATTTGATGTTACATATTCCACAAGGAGTACCACACTCATAAACCTAAAGACAATGAGACCAGTTTATTAATGTTCCTGGCCTAGGATGCTATATAGACCTCAGAATTTTAAGTGGTTTACCAACTAAAATTGGCCAAATCTAATTAGCATAAGGTATGTCAAAAACGGTCAAGACTTGTTCTATGAGCTTTGTTTTCAAAAGTAATAAGTCAAAACAATGTACATGGATCACTTATTTGGGATTCAAATGAAGAAACAATGCAAGTTATCATCATTGTTATTCAACTTCACCAAGACTCGACCTAATAAAATAAAAAATATTCTTTTGGGTTTTGTGAATTTTTCAATTTTTATGGTTTTTTTTCTTTCACACAACGGAAATAAACTCACAACACAAATAAAGACTCTCCCCCAAACCTAAATGTCACAGTCTCCTCAGTGTGACGCTAACAGCACAGCAATCACACAACAACCAACAACAACAACCTAAAGGACATAACTAACAAAGGGAAATGGGATAAAACTAAAAGAAAATACAATAAAAGAAAGTACAAGGATAGCTAATACCAGCTGTAGAGACATAGCCTCCCCCAAACAAGCTGTAAAATGGGGGGTGTAGTGACCAGTTGTCACTACTGCTCATCAGCACCATCATCATCATCATCTCTCTGAGCAGCACCGGAAGAAGAGGCCCGAAACTCTCCACAAAACCCACCAACCGGAGCATCCGGTCAGATATGAGTATACCACGGACGACCGAGACAACCATAATCATGACTAAACTCATGGGAAAACTACTGACGAGACACACCATAGTTATCGAAAACACCACTCTCGTCACCCAAACCCCGATAATAGCTCGTTGGAGTCCAACAAGCAGAAGCATTAAGATCTGTCCGCATGAGGTTCTCCCAAAGCCCCCTCATCACCAAGTCATTATTAATTCCTTGGTGAATGCTAATCTCCCTCTCACAGGCCGGATCATAGGTGTAAGCAGGTGGAGGATAAGGGAACGAAGTCGGGGTCGGGGTCGGTGTAAAGTGGGGAGTCAGGCTATGAGCAGAAGATGAAGGGGTGATCCGCCGACGAGGTTGACGAGTCTCAGCCAAGGTGAAAATAAGCTTGGGTGGTACCACATAAGAACGAGGGGGGGGGGGTAGGTTCAATCTCAGGATCATGGGCAGACAACCGCTCCGTAGAAGGTAGACGATTATCGGTGTCAGGAAGAGCTATCCACTGGGACCCCCGTACTCGCCACTGATATTTAGCGTTACTTAACGCATTAATCCAGCATAAAGTGTGGCGCAAGTACTCCTCGTCGACCCTAGGACCATGTATCTGGGTCATGGGTGTGTACCGACAATCTCCCCCAAACCCAACAAGTCGCCTAGCCAATCTAGTGACCAAAAGCACCACAATCCAAGAAATTTTGGGTGGGGGAATTTACTCTCCAAAGAGCATAACACACCAACCCAACAGGGTGAAACTGAAAAATATTCTCATGTTTGGGATTGACGGTGGATGCAAGCAATAAAACCTCATGAGAATTTAGCTTACTAAAATCTTTCCTACCAAACAAACTAAAGCTAAAGGAACCCAGAAAAAACCTTAAACAAGAATGCTGCACATCATTCACAGCCATGGCGTTGACACGCGGGTTAGGAAGACCAGTAAATAGAGAAAAATATTCAACGTCTTGAAAGCCGGAAGGAATAGCAGTAAAATCACCATCATCACCAAGAGAAAGACCTAAATGACCAGCTAACTCATTATAGGACAACACGAAATCCCTATTAAGCAACCGAAAAGACACACTCGTATTGACTTCGTCCCAATCAAAAGAACTAAAGAACTCAAGTGTCAACGGTCGGTAAGAAAGTTCATTAAGGGAGTATAACCCACCAAACCCGATTCAATTAAACATAGAAGAAATTGCATCAACCAAACCGAGGGCATCAAGAATGGTGAGGCACACACATTGAGTAGGGTCCATAGGACGACCCATAAGCATTGCAAACTGATCATGTTGATCTTGTGTGCTAAAAACGATCCATGGGTAAGTTGGGTTACTAGGAATCGCTTGAACTTGAGGTTGTCGGATGAGACGGGGTTCCCTAGGTCGCTTACAACTTCCTCCTTGTCTAGACATGACGAATTTCAAACAAATAAAACACACAAACACCATAAAATACTCACAAAGACGGTTCTACCAAATCCTAATTCGAAAAAAAATCAAATTTGGGTCTAAAAGGCAAATAAGACGGAGCAATAAACAATGTAAGAGTGATTAAATACTAAAGAATTAAGGAAAGAAACAATAAACAACAATTAAAAGCACAAAATCAAAGAAGGAGAAGCAAACCCTAGATTTCACGTTTTTGGCAAAATTAGAGAGCAAGAACAACAATTTCTTCAAGGATTGTACTTAAAACAAATATGATAATGATTGTTGATGATAATAAGATGTTGAATTGATGATATGAGAGTGTTTGATAGAGATAGATGAGAGAATATGGGTGAGAGAGAGAGAGAGAGAGAGAAGAAGAGTCGAAATAATGAAGGAGAAGAAAGAAATTTGGGGAAAAAACCTGATTTTGACTGCGAATCCGGTCGGACCCGACTCGATCGAGCAAAGTCATGCTGCTCGATCGATCAACCTAGATGGAGCAGTTTTTCAATGTATGTTCGATTCTCGAAATATTTGGCTTATGTCGAACTCGATCGAGCAAAGTGATACTGCTCGATCGAGCAACCTAGATGGAACAGTTTATTTTTTATTAATTTTTTTTTTTGGCTTTTTCTTTCCGTTCTTAAATCGACTTCTAATTTTATTACCTGCAACCACTTAATAAAATTGTTAGATCTCTCCCTCACCGCACTTTAAGCATAAAGTAGACCGTTATTAACTATCCAAACTAAATCTAATTAAACCATTACATCTCCCTACTACTAAAAGATTAAGTCAAGCTCTAATTTTCCCGCCTAAAACATTAAACTTATAATTGGATTGGGCTTATATTTAAACTCTATAGCATGGTAGGTAGAAATAGGCCCAATCTTTTAGATTTAAATATCTATAAAAAGTTAATAGTTCATAATTTACACAGTTTACCTCAAGTTTTTTATGTTGATACTTTTTTTTTATTAGAATTTTATGATAAAAAGTTCATTAATTTTTTTATGAAGAGTTGCAACAGAAAAATTAGACTAATTAACAGTAAAAAAATTATACACTAATATCATATGTTTCGTGGGAAAAAAACATATTTTTCTTTAAAGTACTCATTTTCATGACTTTTTATGACTTTAATATAGTTTATCAAATATGAGTTATCAATTTAAAATATGTTTTTCTATAAATAATAATAACCTATATATACCGTGCACTCATTGCACGGGGTCTATACTAGTTAATAACTAAGCTAATTGCTAACTAAAATGCATTTTAAATAAAATTTACAAATGAAGTACAATTAAATACCGGGTTGCCTCCCGGCTAGCGCTGGTTTATATAGGTCCCGCACGACCGTGTTACCTCAAAATCATGGTGATTTATCAAGAGTGAAAAGGTCGGCGACCTCTATCACTCCTATAAATGCCCCATCATAATAGATCTTCAAGCGTTGACCATTGACTTTGAAAGTTTCACCCTTGTCGGTTTGTAGCGTAACCGACCCAAAGTTGTTCACCTCAGTAACTGTGAACGGTCCCGACCATCTAGACTTGAGTTTACCTAGAAACAACGCAAACGGGAATTAAATAACAATACTTTATCACCAACTTTAAAATTCCGCTGCATTATATGCTTGTCGTGCCACTTCTTTGTCTTCTCCTTGTAAACCCGAGCATTGTCATAGGCATGCAATCGAAACTCATCAAGCTCGTTCAATTGCGTAAGTCGTTTCTCACCCGTCAATGAGGGATCCATATTAAGCTCTTTAATAGCCCACATAGCTCTATTCTAAAGTTCTACCGGTAAATGGCATGCCTTGCCATAGACTAACCGGTATGGAGAAGCACCTATTGGAGTGTTAAAAGTAGCTCGGTAAGCCCATAAAGTGTCATCTAGCTTACGACTCCAATCCTTCCTGGATTTACTCACAACTTTCTCAAGGATTGACTTAATCTCCCTATTAGAAACCTCCACCTGGCCACTTGTCTGCGGATGATAACTTAACCCCCGACGATGTGTAACGCCATATTTATTCAATAAAGTGTTAAGATGGCGTTCATTTAAATGTTTTCCTCCATCGCTAATGAGAGCACGAGGAACCCCAAATCGCGGGAATACGATCTTCTGAAACAGTTTAACAACCGCTTTGGCATCGCAAGTGGGAGTGGCAATAGCTTCCACCCATTTGGAAACATAGTCAACTGCTACTAGAATATATTGATTACCATGGGAAGATGGGAATGGCCCTTGGTAGTCAATACCCCAAGCATCAAATATCTGAACTTCCAAAATACCCGTTTGAGGCATCTCATGCCTGTGCGAAATATTACTCGTCCTTTGGCACGCGTCACAAGAACGGACAAATGTAGTAGTATCCTTGAGAATAGTCGGCCAGTAAAATCCCGAGTGCATAACCTTAGCAAATTTCTTTGAAGGACCGTGATGACCGCCATAAGGAGAAGAGTGACAATGAGAAAGGATGACATGTACCTCACCCTCTGGAATACATCGTCGATAAATGCCTTCGGCACACTGTCGGAATAGATAAGGATCATCCCTAAAGTACCGCTTGACATCGTGTTGAAACCTCTTCTTTTGATGATAAGATTGATCGGGAGGCATAATTCCCTCAACCAAATAGTTGGCATAATCAGCAAACCACGGAGTATCCATGGTAATGGCAAGGATATTATCATCAGCAAACGAATCATCAATGGGGACAGAATCTCCCCCTTCAAACCGTAAACGAGACAAATGGTCAGCAACCACATTCTCTGCACCAGACTTATCCCAGATCTCCAAATCAAATTCTTGTAATAACAAGATCCAACGAATAAGCCGAGGTTTGGCTTCCTTCTTAGCTAACAAATATTTAAGTGCTGCATGGTCAGTGTAGACTATCACCTTAGGCTCTAAACTTATCTAAAGCAAAGACAACCGCAAGTAACTCTTTTTCAGTGGTAGCATAGGTAACTTGCGCATCATCCAAGGTTTTACTAGCATAGTAGATCGCATGTAGCACCTTATTCTTCTTTTGCCCCAAAACACCCCCAACAGCATAGTCACTAGCATCACACATTATCTCAAACGGCAAATTCCATTCAGGAAACTGGATAATAGAAGCTGAGATGAGAGCTTGTTTAATCCTGTCAAAAGACTTAACACACTCATCAGTAAACACAAACGGGGCATCCTTATGGAGAAGCTTAGTCAATGGTTGAGCAATTTTTGAAAAGTCCTTAATAAAGCGGCGATAGAACCCCGCATGACCAAGGAAACTTCTAACACTTTTAACATTTAACGGGTACGATAATTGCTCAACCACTTCCACTTTAGCCTTATCCACTTAAATGCCTCGTTCAGACACCAAATGACCAAGTACCACCCTTTCAGTTACCATGAAGTAGCACTTTTCTCAGTTTAACACAAGATTACTTTTCTCACAACGTTGAAAGACTTTGGTCAGATTAGCTAAACAACTATCAAAATCGGTCCCATAAACACTGAAGTCATCCATAAAGACCTCCATAATAGACTCGATATAATCAGAGAAAATAGCCATCATACAACGTTGAAAGGTGGCGGGGGCATTACATAACCCAAAAGGCATTCTTCGGTAAGCAAAGACACCATAAGGGCATGTGAAGGTAGTGTTTTCCTGATCGTTAGGATGAATGGGGATCTGAAAGAATTCCGAGTAGCCGTCTAGATAGAAAAAACATTTATGACACGCTAAACGCTCTAACATTTGGTCAATATAGGGAAGAGGGAAGTGGTATTTCCTAGTAGCTACATTAAGCTACATATAACCAATACACATCCTCCACCCTGTCACTAGTCTAGTAGATATAAGCTCGTTTTTCTCATTAGTGACGACCGTAGTCCCTCCTTTCTTAGGGACAACTTGAACAGGACTGACCCACTTTGAGTCAGGAATAGAGTATATGATCCCTGCATCTTACAATTTCTTCACCTCTTTTCTAACTACCTCTTGCATAGTAGAGTTCAAACGACGTTGATCCTGCCTACAAGGTTTATGGTCTTCTTCTAATTAGATACAGTGCATACAAAAGTCAGTACTAATACTTTGTAAATCATCAATACTATAACCTATAGCCTTCTTGTGTCATTTTAAAACTACCAACAAATCAGTAAGTTGGCTTTCAGATAGGTTAGCACTGACAATTACAGGATTCATCTCATGGGAATCAAGAAAAACATACTTAAGATGAGAGGGGAGGGGTTTAAGTTCAGGTTTCTTTACCTCGGTAACCTTAGGGGGGTTACCTAAGTTATACACCTTTTGTAATTTGCATTCCTCTCCAATCAGCAGTTTTTCCATCTCAACTACTTTCTTACTCCGTGAGCTTCCAGCTTCAGCAGTGCTAGAAATTAAGGCGATCTCCAGAGGATCCCTATTCAAACATAAAGAGAGACAGTCATCAATAGTCAAATCCACAATATCGACCCTATGACATGTCTCTTCTAGCATGGGGTATTTCATCGCATTATCTAAGTTGAAAGTGATAGTGTCATCCCCCACTTTTACTATAAGTCTCCCATTCTTAACATCTATAACCGCCCCCGCAGTATGGAGGAATGGTCATCCTAACATGATAGGAATTTGGGTGTCCACGGTCATATCTAATACAACGAAGTCAAGTGGTATGAAAATTTTCCCTACTCTAACCGGTACGTCTTCTAAAATTCCCAAAGGGTGTTTAATAGAACGGTCGGCCATTTGTAAGGTCATGGTTGTAACATTAAGTTGACCCATATTTAGCTTTTTACATATAGAAAATGGCATTACACTAAAACTAGCCCCTAAATCACAAAGGACTTTATCAATAGCTAAACATCCTATATTACAAGGAATAGAAAAACTCTCTAGATCCTTTAGCTTAGGTGATGATCGAGATTGTAACACAGCACTGCATTCCTCAGTAAATGCAACCGTCTCCACTTCATTAAAGGACCGCTTCCTTGTCAATATGTCCTTCATAAATTTTGCATAGGCCGGCACTTGAGTGATCAACTCAGTAAACGGTACACTCACTTGAAAATTCTTGACCACTTCCATAAACCTTCCAAACTGTTTATCGAGCTTGGATTTATGTTGGCGGTGAGGAAAAGGAAGTATAATGGCGATTGGCTCGGCTTCTTTTGCTCTTTTAGATGAAGTAAAGGACTTGTCATTCTGACTAAGGGTGGCTCGATCGAGCAAGGAGGTTGCTCGATCGAGTTTGTCGAAACAGGAACTTTCAGAAACTCCTCGAGCAGATTTTTCGGATTTTTCAAAGGTTGCTCGATCGAGCAAAGGGATGTGCTCGATCGAGCATCCTCTTTTTCAGGCACTTTTTCGTTGTTTTCCAAATTTTGACGAGCAACTTCTAAACTTTCATCGTTCCCACCCCCATTTAGTTTCGGGCCTTTGTAATGGGTCCCACTCCTCAAAGTAATAGCATTGGCTTGTTTATGTGGAGGGTGTCCCCGAGGAGGAAGATTGCCCGGTTGTTTGTGTGGATTTTGAATTGCCAATTGGGCAATTTGAGTATCCACTATCTTGTTATGTGCAAGCAATTGAGAGATCTGAGCATCTTGCTTTTGTTGTATCATGAGACTTTGCTGCAACATGGCTTTCAACTCCGCCATATCATTACTTGGAGGTGGTGGAGGTGGAGCTTGTTGAAAGTTTTGGTCTCCTTAATTTGGACGGTTATAATTGCTTTGAGAATTACGATTTTGAGGAATCACATAAGAGGAACCTTGTTGTTGAGGTGGCGGTGGGGTAGGATTAAGAACATTCTGACTTCGGTAGGAGAAATTTGGATGCTCTCTCGTCCTTTCATTATAAAAGTTAGAGTACGATGTACCTAGCTTAAAGGATTGAAAATCAAGTACCTGTTCAACCGTACTCATACACTCTAGCGCATTATGCCCCATGGTACCACATCTTTCACAGGTTGGCTCTTATTGAATCATGGCATGGACAGTTTGTTTATCCATATATTTGGAAATTTTTATTTCGGCAATTTGAGCACTTAATGCCTCCAATTGAGCTGCAACGGCATTGTCCGAACCTCCGCGCCTCACATTACCCCTGGGATTGCCATACTCAGCTGTGTGAGTAGCTATCTCATCAATCAACTTCCAAGCAATAGCATCGGTAGTGTTATTTTGGAATCTTCCATTGGCAGCAGAATCTAGCAATGCTCTCTAATTATCATATAACCCGTTGTAAAACTGGTTGCATAGGAACCAAGTATCAAAACCATGATGTGGAACGGATTTTACATGCTTCTTGAAGCGAACCCATGCCTCATTAAAGTTCTCAGTGGGACTTTTTTTGAAGCTTGTAATTTGACTTCGGATGGCGTTGGTTTCTGTGGCGGAAAGTATCCTTTGTAGAATGTAAGAGCCAGAGAATTCCAATCAGTTTTGCCAAGTGCATCCACATCTAACTCACCCAACCAATCTTCTGCCCCGTCTCGTAGTGAAAAGGGGAATAACACCAACTTGATTAGATCTTGCATTACCCCACCCGTTAAAGGAATAGAGTAACAATAGTTGGTGAATTTTTCCATATGTTTCGCAGGATCCTCAGTGGGGCTTCCTCCAAACATGTTTCGCTCCACCAAATAGATATATGATAGACGAATCTCAAAGATTCCATTACCCGTAGTAGGAAGTTTGAATCCCTTGGGAATAGATGCAACGGTAGGCTCCGAATGGCTGGCTAAAGTAGGCATGATTGTAGTGGCGGCAGAAATATGTGTATCCTCTTCTAAGGATGGGTTTTCTGCGACAAATTTGGCGTAAACTGTGTCAAGTGTACTCAAGTCTTCCGCTTCTTGAATTTCCTTCGAAAAGTTTCTTCTAGCTCGGAGAGTCCTCTCTGGTTCGGAATCATAGGGTACGAGATCGGACCTAGAACACCTAGGCATAAACGAACACTAAAGAAAAGGATGAGAATGGTCTCAAGGAACTTAGGTTCTGATGCGTGTCGTTATACACCAAAATAAAAGCCTAAGTCTACTAACTAAAGAAGATAGCGGAAGTAGGGTCGATCTCCACAGGGAGGAAACTAACTAACTGTAATCTAAATCTGCCAATCACAATCTAGGGGTTTTGGATTGGTTTTAAAAATAAACTAAATGAGATTTAAAAGAAGAGAAATAAAGGTAGAGATTAATACGAAATAAATCAGATAAAGGAAGAATATGCTAGGATTCGGTCCACTGCAATATCGGCATCTACGGGTCAACTAAGTGAGTCAATCTATCAATGAGAAGGGCAATGGTTTTCTCTTCTCGGTCTCAAACCACCCTAGGGATTTTCCTAATTAACTCTCGTCCTCTTAGGAGTCACCTATCAATTCTAAGCAAGTCTTTCCCTTCCAATCTCTCGATCCAGGTCGGGGTTAACTACCTAGCCAATCTCCTGCGTGCACTCATTCGACTAACCTCAATTAAATTGCTTAGATTGATTCTCATATTCAAGACTAACTAAAATAGTCTATCCTATCATGCCTCTACTACAGTTTTCCTCATCCTAACATACAAGGGAATTAGCTACTTATGCTATTAATGACGCTAGCAATAAAGACGATTGAATATATGATATTAAACATGATATAATCGTAATTAACAAGCATGAACAATAATAACGCAGCAGTTAAGAAAGGTAAACAGTAATTAAGACTAAAACAAAGGTTAAGAATAAAAGAAAGAAAAGAGTTTACAATCTTAGCAAATCCGGCGTAAAGAACAAATCCACGTCGATAAACCCGAATGTAAGCTAAAGATTAATAAAGTTCAGAAACTAATGTTTAATGCTAAGTAAATGATAATAGTCGATGATAATCGCATCCCTAATGACGAAAATAAGAGTCTTATATAATGCATAACACGACTCTAAACCCTAATTAGTCTACGGACTTAAGGCCCGTGATAGGTTCCACTCGATCGAGGGAAAATACCCTTCAATCGAGGCTTTTATTCAAGAGTATCAGTCGATCGATGACTTCCTTCTCTCGATCGACCAACTTGTCCACAGCTATCACTCGATCGAGCAGATAACAGCTCGATCGAGGTCTTCCTTACTTCAACTCTCCTCGATCGACCAAAGGTATAGTCGATCGAGGTCTTATGGCTTGTCATGTAACGTTGGTCATGGCTTCGGACTTGATTGTAAGCGGGTTCACGCTTTCCCATGCAAGAGCTTCTGTTCCGTTCCTTCCATTCTCCTAAATGCATGCAAAGTGGATTGTTTTGGCTCGGTTTTCGCTACTACGCAGCTTGTACCAACAAAATGCTAATAAAAGTACAAAGTAGCCAAATAGGGGCATATAGTGATATAATATCACCTAAATGACATAGAAATGCGTGCATAAATGGACTAAAAAGTCTATATAAAATACACGCATCAAACTTCCCCAAACCAAACCTTTGCTTGTCCTCAAGCAAACTAAATGCAGCTATATGAAACTAAATAAACCTAGGGGAATGGTGTAAGTCTCAGAGCTAGCTACAAGTCAATGCTAAATAGTCTAACGCACTCATTCAATCGCTACAAAGCTTAATACGAAAGTGAACGAATTTATACAATCTTGGAGATAAATTAGACCTTCGACCTTGCAAGACTCAACCAAATTCGGACTCTCACGGGTCACTCTTCTCTCATTAAGCAAATGGTAAGTAAATATGTATAAGAAAGAGAGAAGAAAATATAGTCACTCACCTAGACTACGACCGACACAATATGCATTGCTGACTAATATGAAAGATTATTCAAGCACCGTACACACGCATAACCACCGTTCAAGGACTATCACGTGCCGAACATTTGCAAGGATATGGATATGTGAGGCTAATCGGTAAGCAGGGCAAAACGATTAATGGAAATGTGAGGGTAAATAGCCAAGCTAGTTCCTAACAAGACCGTAAAAGAACTCATTCCATTCTTCCAACTATCAAAAGTTAAGCTCGATGCCTTAACATAACTAGGCATAAACAACACAAATCCCTTAAAACACCTCGACAAATATTAATAAGCAAAGGAGGTGTAAAACAGAAACTTCAGCCAATTACTTTTTTTTTTCTCATTATTTTTTTTCATTTTTTTTTTCATTTTCTTTCTTTTTCTTTCTTGGCTGATCGAGGGAAAACCTCTTGGAATATGTCACTCGATCGAGGCAACTTACATCAATATCTGCTCGATCGAGCTAAAGGCTGCTCGATCGAGGCACAATTACTCACTTCTCTTCTTTTTTCGCAAATACCCACTCCAATCAATGAAAACGAGCCAAAACTGACACAACGGTTAAATACACCTCGACTACTAAACTAGCTCGGCAAAGGTAGGCTCAGTTTAGAATGTAGTTAAGGGCAACAGGCAGATATGGCTTTATGTGGAGTTAATGGGGTAAAATGAGGAAAAGGGAGATGCAAATATTCTCAAAACACGTAATACCGACCACAAACCCAATGCGTGCAGGCAATAAGAAATCAAAGTTCATATACAAGCAAATGACACGAGATGTGGGGAGTAACTACTCTCACTCCTAGATGAACTGGTCATAGATGTCACCAGTTATAGGCTCTAAAACTCAGAATATAAAAGTAGTTTGCCAAAATGTTGAGTCAAGTCTAATAATCAAATTTAAATTCCAAGACAAAATTCAATAGTTCACTACTTCGATTTCACTAAGTAAGTCAAGAATGGTGCAAGGAATAGCATAAAATAGACTTGTAGTGCAATTTCATCACGAACAAGGTAAGACTCCAATCCGACTCGACTATATGCAAATATAAACGTGATATTTTTTGATTTTTTTCAAAAAATTTTCTAACTAGCATGAATTGTAAACGTGAATGCAATACAAATGCAAATGCAGACGCAAAAGGATGCAAAACACCTCCCCAAACCAAAACAGACAATGTCCTCATTGGCTATATCACAACAGCATATAAGGGGAAACGGAAAAAAACAACCTAATTCATGATCCTAAGGGAAGAAATATATACAAAGAATGGAAAAAAACAAAAGGAACAGAAAAACTCACAAAACAAAGCTTACCCAAACCAACATCAAACTGGGGAGCTAACATCACCTCCTCCCAGCAGTTGCCTCCGTCTCCACCCTATACGTCGGGTCCCTCTCCTCCTCCTGAGCTAGCCTTCTAGCTGCCAACTCCGCGCGCTCCCTCGTGGCCCTCTGTGTAACATCCGGAAATGTACCCTATTTTTCTAGTAAAAATATTTTACGGATACTTTTCAGCAAATTTAAGTTTTAATTTAGAATTTAAAGTTTCGAGTCGAATTTAGAATTTCCGAGTTCGTATTTGCAATTTCCGCGAGATTCCATGAGAATCCCG
>JAIUZE010025650.1:0-34494 GCA_022085475.1 Heliosperma pusillum | reverse complement strand
ACAAGGACCTCACAAGTAACCTACTACTCTATTTTGTAACAAAGAGGAGATATACATCTCATTAAGTAAATGCTTACAACACCACCAAACATGTCCAGGAAACGCCTGTAAGAGTCATAGGCAAAGCGTTCACCACTTTTTGCTGCCAGGCCTTCGACAACTTCATCATTGAGTCCGAGGTTGAGAACAGTGTCCATCATGCCTGGCATAGAAATCTGCAGGAATAAAGGACTAGCTTAGTGAACCTAAGGACTATGAGAACTTTATATCAATGAAAGTGTAGTTTCTTACTGCAGCACCGGAGCGAACTGAGAGTAGAAGAGGCTTGATAGGGTCACCAAGGTTAGCTCCCATGTCCTTCTCTATAATCGTCAAACTTTCTAAGATTTCCTGCCAGAGACCTTCAGGAAGTTTTTTGCCGTTTTCCTGGTACTCTTGGCATGCTTCTGTAGAAATGGTTAAACCCGGTGGAACTGATAATCCGATGCTCGCCATTTCTGCAAGATTTGCTCCTTTTCCTCCCAACTACAGTTCTCAAAAACAAAATGGCACAATGCATTGGAACATATCTTTGGCATCACGTTCGTGTCAATATAAAAATATACTTTATTTTGTGAAAGATATATATATAAAAAATCAATTAAGATAGAGATTGTAAATTTCACTCGAAGACTTACCAACGACTTCATGCTCTTGTCGCCTTCAGTCTTCCCTTTACCGAAAGTGAATACTCGCTGTATGATCAAAGAAAATTTTATAAACCAGCAAACTCATGTCATACTTAATGTCGAAGAGGTATACGTATCCAAACAAAAGTATAATTGACAAGAGTTCAGACACCAAGTTGTATTATACCTTTCTAGCTGTTGAGGTTGGGTCAGAGACTGGAGCCATAACAGCTTGTGACCTTATTTGGCTGGCTCTAGCAAATGTAACAGCGCTCTGATTTTGGTTCCATGGGCGATAACCAAATAAATTCCGATCCCTTGGCAAACCAATATGACCCATATGTTTTACTCTTAATACTGCTGGTGTACAGACATCAGGTGCAGATCTGATGAGCAGCCCTTTAATAGTCGACGCCATTTTGCTTAGTTGATGATCCTGCATTACTCAAATTCACTAGAAATCAAGTTTTCAAACCTAAATGGAAGAAACTTAAAAAAATATTGCCTCTAGAATTAATGACATAACCCTTCACAAATGACTAGGGTTCTGATATTAGCACATCAATTAAGCACTGGACCCTGCAAATCAAATAGTTGTGATCTCTAGAACTACTTATGATCCTAGACGACGTGATTTGCTTAGATTATCATCATACATGTTATGCTTTAAAGTTTAAACCACAAGAGTACAGAGGTAGCCATCGTAACAACGTTACCCTAGCGTCTCAAAAGCTCGTCCATTGAATGAATTTTCAAAGTAGATACAAACTTGAAAGTTAACTACTCAACCTAGAATAAGGCAACATCAAAGACGAACATTAATACGAGTACATATTAGACATTGAGCTTGGGATAACATTTTTCAAAATATGTTCATGCAGGCATGTGTTCTATAGACCAGTTGGAAAATGGATGACTTCCTCCTTCTGTATAGAGTGATCGGCTTTCCGCGTCATTGAAGGTGGGATAGTCACATATGACTGAGTTCTGAACATAAAAGTTAAATAGAAGGTTTTTCTAGAATCAATAGCAGAGGCGTCTTAAAACAAATGGAGGCCCTAAATATGAATGCACAAGTGTACTATACTTCGAGGTTTGTATTGAATTTTATCAATAAAGCTTATAAAATTGGTGACCAAAACCGGAGGCCCGGTTCTCGTGCCCGTGGCTGCACAAGCCACCCCTGATCAATAGAAAAGTCGGCACCTTGATGCAATGATCACGCTAACAGAAAAACATGAGGAAGTTCAAATCACAAAATCATGATCACAAAATGTTATAGACTAAAACTACATGTTCAGGAAAAATCAGCATACACATAATTACACCAACAATCCATCACTTACACAAAGACCAAAACCTACCGGAAGCGATACACAAATACGGGTGACAATAGTAATCAAAGCTAAAATTACGTGAAAGTTGTAAGAAAAAAGTCTCGAGAAATATGATTGAATGAACTGAAGGGTTCATACCCTTAATTTGCAGGACCTCCAAGAAGTCTGGAAAGTACAGGCACAGGTTAAGGACAAAATGAGTAAATTAATGAATGAAAATGAAGTTAAAGTGTTTTGTACATAAGTAAGTAACTGGTCCTGGTTTTTTCAATTTCTTTTAATAAAACCAGTGGCTGAAAATCTGAGTTAATGCTACCATCTATCTTATCTTAAAGAGTTTACATTATTGTGAATAATTTGTGATGTTGAAAATAGTTCAAAAATAAGGACATGTCATGTTGTCTACATTCAAATCAAAGAAAAGTATGTATAAGGTGATCAATTTCTTCAGTGCCACTGACTCGTAAAATCTTAGCCATACGCAACCACCCTAATAATAATCGGTGTCTCAAAAACTCGCGCTTATCACAAGGTAGAAAGATCAGACAGACACGATAAACTTATTCAGTTGACGGAATGCATATTTAAAATCTATAGATAAAACACAAGATCATTCATCAATTGCCACGATAGACTCATAACTCGGGTTTAGAACCCGAGATTTCAAAAATGTAAGTACAGTAGTTGGCAAAACGAAATGAAAGTTCACACATGAAGACTCGACTAGAGACTTTCTAGTTCTAAGGCGGTGTCTATACCAAATCACTAACCCGTACAAACAAACGACGGAGGATCATAGAAATGTCGGGTGTGGACCTAACCTCCTAATTTGCTATGTAGCGGTTGTAAACACGACCCTAAGATTCAAGTCCGGCCCCCTAAGTTTTTGTCAAGAATCTAAGTCTAGCCAGATTCATTATTGTCAAAATCCACCATGGCCAAAATATGAAACTTGGTGACCCTTTAGTTCACATTTGAAATAATCAAATACGGAGTAGTAATTCTCATGTATGACGACTGTACCCGTGCTTTTTGACAAAAAAATGACATTTTTGTAGTAAATAGCGACCACTTTATGGTAAAGTGTGACCACTTTGATAAATACTCCGTTCGTTCCGGTCATTTGTTTACCTTTGTTTTTGACACAATTATTAAGAAAATGGCAGGGGATCATTTGTGGTGGTATTTGCTGGATAACATGTGGACAATAATCTCATTTGATGATCAATTACTCATACATTAACTTCCTAATATCGAAAGGTAAACAAATGAATGAAACACCCTAAAATGAAAATGGTAAACAAATGACTGCGACGGAGGGAGTCATTTTTTTAGAAATAAAAGGTAGCACTATTTAACATAAAATGATCCTTATTTAACCAAAAATGATCACTTTTTTCTCATCGCACCAACAACGGTCGTAGAGAGTGGCGAGGAGGAAAGGATAATAGTATAAAGTCGGTAGCCTCGAAAAGAATTCGAAAAATAGAACTAAAAACTTTGAAATTTTCATAAGACAACACGGCGAACGTCCCCTTCTCGCTCCACAACTGGTCGTAGAGTATGTAGTTTTTGTGAATACGGAGTATGCAATAGCAAGAAGTCATAATTTCTTCACAATAGATGTCAAATGACAAGACGAGTTGCGTAGTAAATGCCAAAAATTGTGTTAGTATAATTACTATGTGATAAATTGATAATATTAAAACCAATTAGGGTTAAAGGCTAAACAACCATTACAAAGCTAGGATTGAATTTCATCTTAGAATTCCATTTGTATGGCCTCATCAACATAAACATAAACATAAACATAAACAATGACGAATTATAGACATTTATCTTAAGAGAATCTAATGATATAATTGTGGAAAATAAACAAAAACCGACCTTAGCTCAGTTGGTAGAGCGGAGGACTGTAGTGGGTCATCCTGTCAGACATCCTTAGGTCACTGGTTCGAATCCGGTAGGTCGGATCTTTTTTTCTGCATTTTTTTAAAATATTTCTTGTCACTTCATTGCTTTGCTTTGGATCGCCTGCATTTTATATACGTTGGGTGTTTCGGTGTATTGTTATCTGTATTTTTATAAGAGACGGATTTAGGGGGAACTGGGTGGTCCAGTGCCCACCATAAAATTTCAGAAACCTATATATTTCAAGCGTTTATATACACTTGTATCTGTAGTAGTAGAGTTGGTAAACGGTGTCATTTGGAACGTAACAAAGTATACCTAGTTTGAATCCGGACAATGTTTATAGTTTCGGTAAGATTTCTTTTTGGGTGATTTTAGCTAAGTCTATTAATCTATTTACTAGTCTCTTATTTATATAGCCAAAACTTGGCATCTACTATGATGGGAACACTATACCTCATTATCATAATGTCATATATGCCATTCTTTTTACCATTTAGCTATGTTCACTAGTTAAAATGTGCTAATATTTTATTTTTTTAATAAAAATAAAATGTGCTCAAATTTTCTCAATCAATAATACAAAGTACACTTACTTCAAATTTGAAGTATTTTAAAAAATAAATAAATCAAATACGATATCATAAGGTGTTTTTGGATCACATTATCAAGTCATACCTGACCCGATAACATGACACGAACCCGACACGAAGTTAGCCAGTTTGGGCTGAGACATTTGACCCATTTAAGTAATTGGGTCGACACGAATACGACACGAAAGTTAAATGTGTCGGGTTAGAATTGGGGTTTTACGAGATGAACCCGACACGAATAACCCATTTAGTCTAAGTGGGTTGTTATTCAGTTGGGTTGAGGTATTAACCTATTTAACCAATATGGGTATACCACCTTATATCATATATAGTGTTGGATCAAGCGAAAGAAATATCCAAACGATGTGTTGAAATTCTACGTTTTTGGTTAAATAGTTCATTCAGATTAAATGAGATAGCTAGGTTGAGTAAGATAAAATTGAGTTGTTTAAATTAATGGGTTAAACGGATCGAGTTAGGGGATAAGAAAATTAATTGGGTTGAGTTAGGGTTGAAATGTATAAACCATTTAATAAGTAAATGGTTGGGTTAGGGTTCAAGGGTAGATGACTCGTTTATACGTGACACAAACACGAAACAGGCACGACACGACCTGTTTCCCAGGTCTACTTAGCGGGGAGTACAACTTTAATCACATTGAATCAACATAAATTACAAAACCTTTATATTGATCAAGTAGGTAGAAATATAAAATCAAATCTAAGTACAATTTTACCCCCATCGACTCAAGGGGGCCTAGGTACAAAATACAAATATACCTCTAGTAAAATTTACCCAACTTGAATGATCCGACCTGAATAACTCAATTCGACACCCCGAATTGAGGATCCAATATTGACTAGTAATATGTTTTTACTTGAGTGTTTATTGTTGCATATATTTCATTATCCCTAAATAACCTAATAATAACATATCCGAAAATGACCCGAACACTTATTCACTCGATTCGACCTGCCCCAATATAAACTTAAAAATAAACCAATCCAAGCTAGCTCAAACCAAACCCAATCTGCTTAACCCATTTGCCGGGTCTAACCATCTAGTACAGAGCACAATTGAAATTGAATTAATCAAGTCTCCCGAAAAACCGTCCCTCGCAAATTGGCTCGTAGTAAATCTCATTATTCATAAACCCTAACCCCTCACCTTCTAACAAACCGTCATATTATACCCCAAACGAACATACTCCATTTTTCCTCCATTGCTACTTAATTCAAGCTCTACAAACTCAGTTTAACATGGTGAAAGGCAAAGCAAGTAAGAAAAAACAATCACTAAACTCAAATTCATGCATTTTAATCATCTGGGTCAATTTCATTTCTTCATTTTTTGATTATTTGAAATTATTAATATGTTAATCTTATGGTATATGCAGAGAGCAAGAACAAGAGGGTTACAATAAAGAAGAAGCACAAGATTATAAAGAAAGTGAAGGAACACCATAAGAAGAAAGCTAAAGAAGCCAAAAAGCTTGGTTTGAACAACAAAAATAATGTTGATAAGGAACCTGCAGTTACTAATCAAGGGCCTGAATCTCTAGAAGCTCGTCGCGATATCGAAGAATCGGAGATAGCTGCTATCCGTGAACAAAGGGTGTGTAATTGTATTGATCTTTTATTGGGTTATGTTTTTTTTTGGATTTTGGAATTGCATTGTGATGTTGATGGTGTTTTTGTGTCATATTGTCATTTTTGTATTAAAGTTGTGATCTTTGTTAATGTTTGTTGATTATATTGTTGGAATTTGGTTCATGTTTCGATATGTGATCGAAATTTGTGATTTCTTGTGTTCTTGTATTCCTACTATATTAGAATTGTAATTATGAATTGTGAATTGGAACTGGAAGTGAAAGCGATGCTTTGATTCGTCTTGGAAGATAGTTTTTGTCTCCTCAAGTACCTTGGTTATGCTGGGTTGGTTTGTCCGGTTGTCTGAGGAGCTTTGTTGATAAGATAAGTGATTTCTAGTTAGTGTTGGGTGGTGTCTCTCATCTGATGCATTCCATGTTTCTCTCTGAGTTAAATATTAGACTAACCCGGTTGAGGTTTTGTTTGCACTAAGCTGTTTTTCTATTGGGGTCATTTGTTCTTTTAGTGTTCTGCGCGTTGAAGATTGTTGGATATCAAATTGAAGATTGTTTGCTCCCGCGAAAGGATTGATTCTTTATTGTGAAGTGTTGATTGTTTTGTTCTTTTGGCATGGTCTCCTTTTCTACCGCTGCTGTGTATATTAATTTTGCCTCCAATGTATCAATAGGCTCAGAAAAGAAAGCTTGCACAACTTCAGGACAGAAACAATGCTAGTATGGAGAATCAATCCTTTGAAGTGGGAGTTGATGAGTTTAAAGACTTCGTGAAGAGCAAAGGTACACGACACTTTAACGTGTAGGAGCTTTATAAGGATAGCTTGACTTCTATGTTACTGCTTCAGACAACTATTTTCGAGGCAGTTGCTTACCCTTCCGTTTTGCAGACAATTCTGACAAGGTTTTTTACAAGGAGCTGGTTAAGGTCATTGATTTATCCGATGTCATAGTTGAGGTTCTTGATGCCCGTGATCCCCTTGGTACGCGATGCGTTGATATGGAGAAAATGGTGCTGAACTCAGGCCCGAATAAGAAGATTGTTTTATTGCTCAATAAAATAGGTGCATTTTTATTCTTTGCTCTAACTCAATTGGTTTTAGATGATTGCGTATAATCTCTTACTTTACCTACGTGTCATTTTCCGTGTCAGATCTTGTACCTCGTGAAGCTGCTGAAAAGTGGCTCAAGTATCTCAGAGAAGAATTACCAGCAGTTGCATTTAAGTGCAGCACTCAAGAGCAAAGGTCAAATCTGTCGTGGAAATCCTCAAAATCTTCAAAACCTGGCAGCCTTCTACAAACAAGCGAGTGCCTTGGAGCCGACACCTTAATTAAGTTGCTGAAGAATTACTCGAGGAGTCACGAGGTAACAAAATTTCAATGCCAGTATATTATGTAAGCCTGCTTTGGCAATGCGTGATCATTGGTTTATCATAAGTTACTATTTCGAAATATGTAGATAAAAAAGTCAATCACGGTGGGTATTGTGGGACTTCCGAATGTGGGCAAAAGTAGTCTTATCAATAGTTTGAAGAGATGCCATGTTGTCAATGTGGGTGCCACTCCTGGTTTGACAAGATCAGTGCAAGAAGTTCAGCTTGATAAGAGTGTCAAGTTGCTGGATTGTCCTGGAGTTGTTATGCTTAAATCCGGACAGAATGATGCATCCATAGCGCTTCGTAATTGCAAAAGGATTGAGAAGCTTGAAGACCCAATTGGGCCAGGTACTATGTTCACCTATATTCAGTTATTTTTATAGTTCATTCTTTCTTTTCTTTTTTTTGCCTTTTTCTTATTCAGTTTAGTTTTATTTAATGTACTTCAGCTTTGACGTAGGACTTATCGATGTTTTCTTTCAGTTGAAAAATATTTTCCTCATTCAGTATGTTTTTTTTCTTATCTTTTAGTTTTGTCAGGGCCATTAACAATATCTGTTTCTTTATACAGTGAAGGAAATTTTCAAGCTTTGCCCAGCCGAAGTATTGATTAAGATATTCAAGATTGCAACTTTCGTCTCAGTAGATGACTTCTTGTACAAGGTTGCCACTGTTAGGGGAAAGCTCAAGAAAGGTGGCATTGTAGACATTGAAGCAGCCGCAAGGATAGTTCTGCATGATTGGAATGAGGGTATATAGAGCGAAAAATCATCGACTGTGTTGAATGTACATTCTTCTTAAATTTGATAATTATGAACCTTGAATTACCGTAATTCCATTTGCAGGTAAGATTCCCTTTTACACCATGCCTCCAACTAGGAATCAAGGAGAGGTTCCTGAATCTGAAGAGGCTAAAATTGTTACCGCACTTGGGAAGGAGTTCAATATGGACGAGGTTTATGGTGCAGAGTCATTTATCGGAAGCTTGAAGACAGTTGATGACTTCAGCTCCGCTGAGGTTCTTCCAAATTGCCCGGTTAATTTTGATGAACAGATGGTTGAGGTTAGTGATAGGTCTTCTGTGTGATTTGCGTAGTACTTATTATGAGCCGGAGAGCCGCAACATTGCATTACGGCCATTTTATAAAGTTTCAAAGGTTACTTCGACTCATCTTATTCCCTCGCATACCCGTGTCTGAGACTCAACACTCGGACATGGGTATGACACTTGGAAATCTCATATTAATCCAAAATATGTAGATTTTTCGTATAAATAGCCAAGTCCGACACTTGGTGACATGTAAAACCATTTATCTCTTCTTATAACAGGGAAAATCTGAGGATTCAACGCCAAATGTTGTCGGCAATGATATGGATGAGTCCATGGCGGTTGAAGAGGAGGAAACAGTCAAGAAGAAACCAAAGAATGCAGCAATAAAGCAAAATGAAAATTTGTACGTTGCAGAAGGCATGCTCAACCCAAAAATGAGAAAAGCTGAGAAGAAGAGGCGAAAAAAGGCTAACAAAGTAGCAGCATCAGGAGATGCCATGGATGATGATGCCGATTTTAATTCAAAGATTGATTACAAACAGGGAGACTTGGCTATGAAAGACGGTAATGATAATGGGGATGATTTTAAAGTGGAGGTGCCTATGGCAGGCGTGATGTTTGATGACGAGTAATGGAGAAGTATCCAGTTTTAACATGTTATTTTTGTAGTTATATCAATTTTGTTAAACCGAGAATAATTTTAGAAGTGAGATTGTTGAAAGTTGCTATTCATAGAAAAGCACTTGCTCAATTCTAAAGGCTACCAAATGCTTTTCACAGGCTGGGTACTAATGAATCCTTCCACTGACAGGAGGGAGAGGTAATCGTTGCTCTGTGAACCCAGCCTCACGCGTTCCCGTCTACTCTAATACCCATGTCACCTGATTCCCGTCTACTCTAATACCCATATCACCTGAGTTTTCGCTCGAGCCACATGGGTCAACTCCCTACTTGGATTTATAAATATGAAACTGGGTTTGTAGTCTATCGATGTGGGATGAAATGCTTAATTAGAGTTGACCTCTTTTCACTTAGGATAAGCATCTAAACATCATGACTCTTCTTAATAATACCAGCACTGCCATTACATTGTTTCTTTCATTTATCTGTTTGATTTGATAGTATTAATACAGGGTTTACAGTAGATGTAAGATTGGTTTTCCCAAGTTAGTCTCGAACCGTTACCTTTGTTGTGTATTGATCATTCTTATAGTCCTTCACTCATTCGTTTCTTTGCATGTAACTTGTTCGAAATAATGTCATGGTTTTGTATCGCCTGAGATCACGCTATTTCATTGCGTAAGATCATATTTGAATGGTCTTTCGGAAAATTGAAAACTTCACACATAAAAAGAATTAAGGGAGTATATAAGTATATTATATTTAAGAAATATATACAAGAGTTTTAGAAAGGTGGTGGTTAATATGTCGGTGCGATTTGAACCCGATAATAGGGAATCTGTACTTAAAGTTGTGCAACTATATTACGGTATTACCGCAACATTGTTATTTTAGTTATTTGAGTTTTAATGAGGCTCTTAACTTAAGTAACGTAAATGGTAATACAACAAATTTTGTTTCGACTTATAAATTATAACGAAACCACTTATTCTTAATTTCTTCTTACATAAGTACACCATACATTTGTATCTCTAATTTATCTACCCTAAGTATCACTCAAACCACAACTTTGTACACAAACTTAATCAAGACATCTAACATGCTAATTGATCTTTGAAGTTGGAGATTTGTTCAAAAATGGGAAGCCTCTTGGGTCTTAATGGGCCCCATTTGGACTCAAGTTCTTCAAGCCCATTAACAAACTCATCCTCCATTATTTGAAGGTCTACAACGTTGGACATCAAAGGGGGTGGTTGTCTTGACTCCAAATCCAACAACAATTCTTCGGCCCGATTTCTCGTTCGGATGTCTTCTGAACCCGGAAACTCGGCCCATAATACCTTTTCGAGGACAGATCGTGCCTCGTCATACCGGGCTTGTTTGATCAAGCACAAGCCCAAATTGCAAGCCTTGTTTGCATCTGGGTCGATCATTTGGGCTTTTCTGTAGACTACTTCAGCTGCTATGTAATTCGTCTTTTGCATGTAGGCCCAGCCCAAGTTTCCCTATCATTTTAAGAGAAAAAAGAAACAAGATTAACAGATGATTTGCATAAAAGATAGTTGAAGGATACAACAAAGTTTTTGTTGCTATCATTAAATGATGGCTCATTGGATAGGAAATAGTTGTATGAGTATATCTATGATCTTGTAATATGATGTTTATTGATTGATGTAGATTGTTGAATCTTTTCTAACGTATCATATAACAAAGTAACTAATCACTCCTTTCAAGTCATTTCCATATGATAAATTACGTCGAGAGGAGTTCTGAATAAACGTATGAAAATAAATGACTTCAAAGGAGAGCGGCGGCCTTCGTGGTCCGTACTATAGTATCCTCAATCTTTCATTAACCAGGGGTACGAGTGGGCAAAAATATACGATACGCTTTTATTTTATGTTACCATGCAATATACAGTTTCGACTATCCCATGCGGTTTCAACAAAATCGGGTTTCAACAAAACCGAATAATATCGGCAAAATAATTTAAAGCCGAATATACGGTTTTCGATACGGTTTTTAAACAACCCGACTGTATGGGTGAATTCTCTTGATTGGTTTTAAAGTAGGCTTCTTTTGTTTCTATGATGAATTTCGCTATGAAAGCATAAGTTTGTTATGTAAATTTTCACATGCATCTCTTAGATTAGATGTCACCTCTCCATAGATATAAACATTTTTCTTGATATTTTTTAGGTTAAAGAAATGTAAATGCTAAGTAGCTTGACCAAAATGCTCAGATATAGAAATATGAAACTTGATGGCATAATGAAATCATCATATTTCCGTGTAGGGAAATTGAAACCGAAAATAAGACTGAAGCTGAAAACAGGATACAAAAGAAGTGAGATTTTGAATTAAAAACGGAAATCTAATAGGGTTTTCAAAATCGTATCGGATATATCCAGTTTTGCTCACCTAGACGGGAGGGTTGATACAACCTTCCTTTAACTCCTAAGGTGTCTTGTTTCACTCTTGATCAACAAACTATAGGTTGTCGTTTTCGGAAAGGGAGATAATTGTAGAAAATACGAAACGTAAAAATGGCACATATATGTAAGTGAAAAAGAGATGAATACCAGTATCCTAGACATTTCTTGTTGGATAGATACTTGAAACTTCTTGCCGTGAGATCTTGCCGTCTTTGTCGGTTTTCCATTGAAGGCCTCCCCTTGATATATCATCCTTAACTTCTGTCTTAATAGTTCTATTTGCTCATCTACTTTTCCACATTTCTGTTTAAACCATCATCAACTTATTAATTACTACCGATTGAGTACTTCCGATTTAATATCGAAATTAAAAGCCGTCTTACACAACTACTCCGTATATGGTAAAACAGATCGTTTTATTAACTACGGAATACTTATCAGCATTGGTAAGTTATATTCCAAGTTCAAGGATCCATTGTACATTACAGCAGCAGGGTAAAACCATTTTACATAAGACTAATTGTTCCGACAATTAGGGTTTTCCATCCAAAAATGCCTTTCAAATTACCCTTAACACGTACTCTTGCATTTTGAAGCGAGTTAAAATTTAAAAGGGAACGTTAAATTTGATACCAACGGGGTTCAAATCCGAGTGAGATTACCAACTACAAGTATACCATTAGAGCACCAATGCAATATCGTCTGTGTGAAGAAACAACGATATATAAATGGAGAAAATAGTAATGAAAGTACCTTATACAAATCAATTAGAACATTATCAAGCGATTCTTGAGCATTCTTGGAGCAACGACCCCTAAAAGACTTGATAGCTTCAATAGCCTCTTCACTTCTATCAAGTTGTTTCATCACAACAGCCATGTCTTTAAGCGCGCTATCAACTCTATCCCCTGCATTTATCGCCTTCCAAAACCACACTATCGCCGCTTCTGGATCTTTTTGTACTACCTGAACAACATCATATACATTATCAATAACTATCAATGATTAATTAGTAAACCATTATATCCAATAGATATAATTTGAGACCAACTAATACAACACAACTTCTCATTGATGAAGGACCAATTTCGAGATTTGGCAAGTTTAACGACAAATTTAACAATGTGACAAACAACCAGTTATAGCTTAGTAAATGGTACTGGTTACATTTGTCGTTAAACTGGCCACATTTGATCCGTCTTCAATAATGGAAGACGGAAATGAGAGTTGATGCTAATACAAATACATTCATTCATTTGTATACTTATCATATCTAGTACATTAGTAATTGTATCATTGTATATTTGTATGTATCTTGCGAAGTAAAAAAACTACCTATCATTCCAGTGTCTTCTTCTTCCTGGCTTACTTTTACGTGATATCTTACCCAATATTTTGATACTTAGTAGTACCTCTAATCCTCTATGCAACTGTTTTTACACATTTCATTAAAATACTCCTCACATATATCACAGAAATGGTAAAAAAACAATTGCGTAAAAGTATTATGTTCTATTTAGTTATGTATCATTGTATATTTGTATGTATTAAAATAAAATTTTGTGAAATACAGTATTTTTTTCTAATAGATGTAGCTATGCACGTAAAAAATCATGTTGGAAAGTTTTACTCTGTATTTATGGATTACGGATATACTGTATATAATTATCGTGTAAAACTGTCTAACGATAATTATTGAAAGTAATAAATGAGTATTTAACCAATAAAAGTAAAACAATACTATTATTATTCAACTTGATAGGAACAAATTCTTAATAAAGTACTAGGTACTGTAGGCAGGCATTAATATATAGTACAAAAATACTAAAATTCAAATAAGATGGTAACATGATATATATATATATATATATACAACGGTGTTACACAAAACCGACATAATAAAATGATACGAGTAATAATAAAATAAGTAGTAGGGAGGGGACCTGGGCATGTTTAGCACGAACATAAGGTCCATCCCCAGCAGGGACCTTATGAATCACATGAGCCATGTCTCGCTCTCCGCCTCCGCCACCGCCGACACCCGAAATCTTCTTTGGACCGCCACTACTGTTTCGCATCTCCATTATGATCAAGTATAATTATATATTTATATACGACGTATTTACTATTAATACTAATTTTATATTTTTATATGAAAGTAAGAATTATTAAATATAGTAAATGAGAAAAATGAGAAAGAGTGAGATGAGAGTAAAGTAGAAAGAGGTTGGAAAATGGAAAGTTGCGAAAACAAGGAAGGAAGAAGAGAATCAGATGTTTGTTCAAGGAAGATGAAATATAGAGAGACAGAAATTGGTGATCCACAACTAAAAACTAAGCTTTTTATATACTCCAAGGGTTAACTTTGTACTTGGACGTTTTTTCGTCTATGTTCTTTCCTTTATCTTTTCTACTTCATTTTCTTTTATTTCTTGGCTACTTGCTTACTAGGTACCACTAGAGTAGGTGTTTGGCCGTGCCGTGCCGGCCCACGCCCCGGGCCGTCGTGCCAGCCCCAAATTTTGGCCCGGTCCGTCGGTCCACTGGGCCGTGTCGTGCCGGCCCGACCACCTCTACCCGCTGCCGCAGCCCGGCCATTGGCCCGGGAAAATCGGGCCCGTGTCGTGCCTGGCCCGTGGGCTCGGTCGTGCCTAACCCCCCGGCCCAATGTAATTTTTTTTTTAAAAAAAAAAATTTATTTTTTAATAAATAAATTATGAATAATGAATAAGAAATATTAATAATGATTTAAAAATATATAATTTATTAGTTCCTTAATTAATAATGTATAATCAACTAAATATTAATGTAATTAATTATAAATATTAACGTAATTAATTATAAATTCGAATGAGACCCCGTGCTTGGGCCGTGCCGCCGTGTCAGCCCGCCGTGCCTATCTCGGGCCGTGCCTTGGCACGGGGATTTCTCTATTAGCCGCGCCGTGGCCCGCCTCCATACCCGCCGTGCCAGACCCGTGCTGGCCCGAACTTTCGCTCGGGCTCGTGCCGTGTTGGGCCGGATTCGTGCCGGACCCGTGCCGCCCGTCGTGCATTTGGCCCGACTGCCAACTCTAGGTACCACCTACATACATACATCTCCAGTCGGTACGTCTCACCCGAATCCAAAAAACCCGAAAAATGTTGCAACTCAAAATTGACACGATGATTACTCGTAAGTGGACCTCGCAAAACGGGTCACCCGAATTACCCGACTTGATAAAGCTAACACAAGATCCGGAATTGATTTGAATTTGCTTGACACGAAATCTGAATTGATCGGTCCTGACCCAGGGTCGACCCAAATTTTTTTTGACCCGATGTCGACCCGACCCGAAAAGACCCGACTCATAATTGACACGCTCCAAAATGACTTAAAGACGGTCAATGATCCGAAGAAACGATAAGCACTAAGTCATATTAATATTATATATATCAAAATGAAGTTTCATTGGTTAGTCATTAACTCAAATGCGACCCGACCTATAATGACCCATACCCGAAAGTGACCAGACCTGAAGTGACCCTACAACTAGTTATCCAAAATTGACCCAAAACCTAAAATAACTTGACCCAACCCGACCCGATCCAAAATGTGTGATAAACCCGAAATGTCCCGAGCCAAACCGACCCGACCCATACCCAACGCGATTGACCTATTTGCCAGGCCACCTAAACTCGTAACCCAACCAAACCCAATTAAGGCTAACTCGAAACTGAACCTCACTCGACCCGTAACCCGAATCGACCTGATACGTGCTTTGACCTGACCTAGCCAGGTTCGACGGCTCACTTAATTAACCCAAGATCTAACCCGATCTGAAAAATAACCCACATCAACTCGAAATATAACACTCATCACATAATTAAAAGTTATGGAGATATATAAAAGCTAAAATAAACAGAGATAATGAAGGATTTTAATAAACTACTTCCTCCATTATGCTTTTATTGTCCTAATTTGACTAAAAGTCATATTTAGGAGAAAAAAAATTGGTGAAATATCATAAATGCTCCTTGAACCGTAAATTTAAGAGAGTTATGCTCTTTCGTGGAGATGAGATTTACTCAATCATCGACATAATTGAACATTTTACCCATTTCATTTCAACCTCTTTTTTCAATTTAATTTACCCTTTCAATTTCTTCCCTTTAACTATCAACCACCACCCAATCATGACACCGGAGAGCATCGTACGCCGCCCCACCACTGAGGAGCCCTACACACCGCTGGCTAGTCGGCCGCCTATACATACCTGTTCTTCCAAGATTTGTCCCTCTTACCTCCCCGGACTAAATGCATCCTTCAACCACCCGGCCAGACCATGAACCCTCTCACCGACGAGCACTCGCCACCACGATACCACCACCACCACCACTTTTTCTCAAGAAAAACATTAACTTAAATTTCATACTCAGCCAAAGGAAGAACGATAAGGCTAAAATCGTGTCACCTTAACTAAAATTTAATCTAGCTCAGTACTAACTAATAGTCACCGATAAGTAGGGTATCTAATTCACAAGGAGGCGCGATAGTAAACTATTTTCTAATGATTAAATATCTCTTAAAGTAACAAGTCTGGGGTTTTTTATTGCTTAATTAACTATATGAATTCAACAAGATTTAAAGGTCCAGTGATCGGGTTCACTAGAATGTTATATGGGGAAGAACTTTAATTAATTAAAAGGTCAATCTAATTATTTAAGGTTATAAGATCGGTCGACTCAATTATGCCATTAGATCTAAGTCTAACATGTGGTCGCTATCATTAAACTTATTATATTCAATTGTCGTAGCCTTTATTAGTCTTAACCCGATCGATGATCACTACAAGAAATCTTGTTTCAGGCGACTGTTATAAGGCGACTGATACAAGTAGTCGCCAATTTAGCGACTGAAAATAGAATATGACGACTGAAATCAGTCGCCAAATTGGCGACTGAAACCATCCCCTGAATTTCATCAAAAAAACTCGGGCGACTGAAATCAGTCGCCAAATTGGCGACTGATAAGCCATTTGGCGACTGATTTCAGTCGCCATTTTGGCGACTGCCAGATCAGTCGCCAAATTGTCTATTATCCAGAACACGCAAAACTCATCCGCCTTCAACTTACTCATTTCCTTCAATCACCCGAAACCCCCATTTCCTTTACATAATCGCCACCACCACTCCTCCATTTCCTTAACCACCTCTCCGACCACCACTCCGACACTAGCTCCACCGGTATCACCACCGTCCTCACCAACAAACTCCGCCTCTTATTCTATTTCCGTCACTTTTCCTTAATTAGGTGCGTCTTTTGCTCTCCTAAATCTAATTCCTTAGCTTGTTTGTTTGTTTATTTTATGATTTTAATTAGTATTATGATGTTTATGTATAATTTGTGATGCTTACAAAGTTCTAATGGTTAGTTAGTTAGGGTTTGTGTAGGTTGATGGTTAGGGTTTATATAAATTGGGGGTTTTGTGAAATTGTTAACATTATGTTAATCGAGGTTGTAATTGACAATGTATTGGTGTTTTTGATGATGTTAGGATTGTTGATTGACTAAATTAGTATAAATGGGAGTATTATTGATGGTAGAAAGTTAGTATTCCCTCCGTCTTATTCATTTGTTTGCCCTTTAAATTATTTTTTATGGTTGTTTTAATCAAAAGGCAAATAAATAATTGTGATGGAGGGAGTAGAATGTTAGGATTTTATAATTAAAGTGTGTATGTATTAGTTTGATAGTTGTTTAGTATCCATGTTGATAATGTTATTAATTAGAATGATAGTAGTTTAATTAGTGATATGTTAATTTTAGTATAGTTAGTATCCATGTTGACAATATTATTGTTTGGTTTATTATTGATAATAGATATGTTCCTAGAGTTAGTAATAATTGATAATCAATATT
This sequence comes from Heliosperma pusillum, assembly GCA_022085475.1. Classification (NCBI taxonomy): domain Eukaryota; kingdom Viridiplantae; phylum Streptophyta; class Magnoliopsida; order Caryophyllales; family Caryophyllaceae; genus Heliosperma; species Heliosperma pusillum. The sequence goes on along the minus strand of JAIUZE010025650.1, from coordinate 16,996 downwards.
GTTGTAATTATTGTTGTTGGGTTAATGTTTAGATTAAAATGAAGAGGTTGGAACGTACATGGATGTACGAAGATAGACTTGATAAGAAAAGACGTCCTACCGCTAGATTTATAAAGGGGGTTGCCGAGTTTATTGAATTTGCTAGACAACAAGACGAGTATGATTTAGTAGCAAAGAAACTTAGGTGTCCTTGTATTAAATGCAAAAACATGAGATATCTACATGACATTGAGGTTCAAGAACATCTTTATACAAACGGGTTTTGTCCAAACTACTACAATTGGATTTCTCATGGAGAATCATATTTTTCACTTCCCGAACAATCTCAAATCCCACAAAATGAGAACCCATATAGAGATATGGTAGTTGATGCATTTGAGTCTAATATTTTCAATAATGATCATATACCAATGAGTGAAGAAGAACCACACCCACAAGCAAAAGCCTTTTTTGATATGTTAAAGGCGAGTGAAAAACCATTATATGAAGGGAGCAAAATGTCATTGTTAGAAGCCGCCTCTAGGATAGTAACTTTGAAATGTGAGTACAATTTGCCATTTACTTGTGTTGATGGCATTGCTTCTTTGATTGAGGATGTTATCCCCGATAATAATGTCATGACCCGATCATTCTACAATACCAAAAAAGTAGTGAAAGGTCTAGAACTTCCGCATTACAAGATTGATGCATGTCCCGATGGATGTATGCTCTTTTGGAAGGATGATGCTTTACTTGACAAGTGTAGTAAATGTGAAAAGGCTAGATATAAGACAATTGAGGGAAGTATTGTCTTGAAAGGTAAAAAGGGAAAGAATGAAAAAAAGAGAGGTGAAAAGAGTAAGAAACCAATACCCGAAAATCCCGTAACTTACTTTCCTCTAGCTCCTAGACTTCAAAGAATGTTTGCTACCAAAAACATTGCCGAGCAAATGAGATGGCACAAGGAAAATCCCGTACTCCGGGAAAGATGTGTCATCCGAGTGATGGAGAGGAATGGAAGCGGTTTGATATGCTTTACCCCGACTTTGCTGAGGAACCCCGTAATGTGCGACTTGGCCTTTGTACGGATGGTTTTGCTCCATTTGGCCAGTTTGGTAGAAAGTACTCTTCTTGGCCCGTAATGGTCACTCCATACAACTTACCACCTTGGTTATGTATGAAAAAACAATTCATCTTCTTGTCACTAATTATTCCTGGCCCTGATAATCCAAAAACCGCCTTAGATGTTTATTTGCAACCTTTGGTGGAAGAATTGAAACAATTGTGGGAGGTAGGTGTGCAAACATATGATGTGTCTTTAAAGCAAAATTTTCAACTAAGAGCTTCATTGTTGTGGACCATTAATGATTTTCCCGCCTACGGTATGCTATCTGGATGGTCTACCGCGGGAAAAAAGGCATGTCCTTGTTGCATGTACCAAAGCAAAGCATTTTCGCTTCCTTGTTCCCATAAAGTGAGTTGGTTTGATTGTCATAGACAATTCTTACCGGTGGGGCATGCCTTTAGGAGCAACAAAAAAGCTTTCAGAAAAGGTAAAGTGGAGCGCAATCATGCTGTAGATCGACTTCCGGGGGATAAGGTGTGGGATATGGTTTGTGATTTGTCACGTACTATTGATTGTACTAAAGCAGAGACGGAGGTGCTGAAAAAGAAGAAAATTGGTTGGTTTAAAAGAAGCATTTTTTGGGATCTTCCTTATTGGAAAACGATGTTAATTAGGCACAATTTGGATGTAATGCATATAGAAAAGAACTTCTTTGAGCAACTGATTCACACGATTATGGATGTAAAGGGAAAGACTTGTGATACTGTTAAATCAAGAGAAGATTTGAAGACAATTTGCCATCGTCCCAATCTTCACATTCGTAGCGATGAGTCTTTGCCAAAATCTATTTTTACACTTGACAAAGCTCAAAGGAAGGTCTTATGTGAGTGGTTAAGAAAGTTAAAATTTCCTGACGGATATGCATCCGATTTTAGTCGATGTGTTGATATGAAGGAGCTAAAGTTGCAAGGCTTGAAAAGTCATGATTGTCATATCTTCATGGAACGATTATTACCTGTATCTTTGAGACATCTCCTCCCCACTCCTGTGTGGAATGCAATTGTTGAGATAAGTCAATTTTTTCGAGATTTATGTTCGTCTTCAATATGTGTTGATGACATGATTCGTCTTGAGGAGCAAATACCAGAGATATTGTGTAAGTTCGAGATGATATTTCCTCCATCATTTTTTAATTCCATGGAGCATGTACCGATACATTTGCCTTACGAAGCCAAAGTTGGAGGCCCCGTCCAATATAGGTGGATGTATCCATTTGAAAGGTAAGATCACTAAGTAGTAATTAAATTATAATTATTATCGTACTATCTCTTTAATTGATTTAATATTTTTACACTAGTCTTAACAACTATTAATCCAATCAATTATTGAATAGGTTTCTTAATCACGTGAAGAAGAAAATTGGTAACAAAGCTCGGGTTGAAGGTTCAATATGTAATGCGTATTTAACGGAAGAGATTGCAAATTTTTGCTCTCTTTACTTTGAAAAACATATTGAAACCAAAGCAAAAAACTTGAGTGTTGATAAAGCGGATGAACTTGAGACAAGTTTACCCGAGTTTTTCCAAATGCATGATGATGAGGGTTGTTCATCAATTGGGGGAACAAGATATTTGGATGACAAAGAATATGATCGTGCTCACCTTTACGTTCTTTCTAATTGTGAGATTCTGGAATCATATGAAACGGAGTTTGTGAATGATTTCATTAAAGCACATCCTAATGTGAATAGAGATGATGTTTGGAGTAACCATGAGGATCAATTTGCAGCATGGTTTCGGAACCATGTAATTGAGTTAAATATCCAAGATGATTTGATAAGGACTTTGGCCTTTGGTCCTTCACGAGAGGTGAAAACGTGGAATCGTTACTCGGTCAACGGATTTAATTTCCATACATTCAACTACGGTAAGAATAAGGCTAGGTGCAATTATGGTGTTACTATTTCTTCTCTTGATGACAACGAATACTATGGTATAGTTGAGGATATCTTTGAGTTGAGCTATAATGGGCGTGAGCGTTCTTATAATACTGTCTTATTTAAGTGTGAATGGAAGGATAACTCTGTGGCCGGTATGAAAGTTCATGAACGTTATAAAATCGTCGAAGTGAATCATACCCGGACATACTCAAAGTATGATCCATTTATACTCGCACATCAAGCCAATCAAGTATATTTCGCTTCTTATCCAAGCACGAAGAATGATCGAAATCAAAAGCAGTGGTGTGCAGGATCTCGATCTTTCCTTAGCCTAGTTTTGGGTGTAAGTTATAATTTCCACTTTTTCCTCCATTTGAAAATTATAACTTAAATTCTTTTTATTATTAAAATTTTCTTATACAAGTCTTTAATTTTTTCTTTTAGAAGGGTAAGAAGAAAAAAGCTAACACGCCCACAGCTCCGGAGCTCTTCCTTGACACCCATTCCCGGCTCGAAGACAATAGAAGATATTGGATCAAACCAAAAGATAAGGAATTATATGTAAGTTTCAAGCATTTTTGTATTTTTACAATAAGTTCGATTTTTTGAATGTTTAACCAATATTTTAGCTATTTTTAATAACAATGTTTATATTTTGTAGGAAGCATTTTCCGCCGAGAAACTTAGACATCCCGATAAACCCGATAACGAGATTTGGTTCGACTTAGTAAAGGGTTTCAAGAAGGGGAACGTCTACGGGATTGGGTCGGCAAAGAACGTATTTTACGAAACTCCAAGGGGAAGAATGTCGTCCACCTCAAACCAAACATACGAGCCGACAGTCGTGGGAAGACTCCAAGCCGCACTTGACGAGGAAAAAAGAAAAAGCGCGGAAAGGGATGAAGAAATAAGGATAATGAAAGAGAAATTCAAGGCTTGGGAAAGCAGGTTTGAGAATTGCAACCAAGGTCCCCCTCCCTATCGCCGGGATTATGATGAAGGCAATGGAAGTGGTGGATTCCAGGCCGAATCCAATTTAAACCTTGGCTTCTGATATAGTTTAGAAACTTGTTACATGAAACAATTTATGGTTGAAACAATTCCGTTTAAGAAAAATTGTAAACTTGAAACAATTTTTTTTATCTATATGAGGATGTTGGTTTCACATCGTGTTGTTGTAAATGTGTGAAATCTTTGTGTTTTCTTGTATACTTGCAGGTAGGGTATGATGGTATGGTATGGTAGTATGAAAACGGAAATTTTCATGCAATATCACAGGTATTTTGGCGACTGAAATGTTCATTTGGCGACTATTTTCAGTCGCCAAACCCCCTGTATTTTTACAATGTGAAAATCCATTAGCGACTGCTTGGCGACTGAAATCAGTCGCCAATTTGGCGACTGAATACTATGGTAGTCGCCAAAATGGCGACTGATGGCGACTGATTTCAGTCGCCAAATTGGCGACTACTAAATCTTTCAGTCGCCATATTGGCGACTGATTTCAGTCGCCATTTTCCACAATTGGCGACTATTTTTTCAGTCGCCAAATTTGGCGACTGAAAGTAGTCGCCCGAATTTTTTTTGGCGACTAATGACAGCGACTAGGTCTTGGCGACTGATTTCAGTCGCCAAATTGATTTTAGCGACGGAAATCAGTCGCCAATATCAGTCGCCTGAATGTTGTTTTCTTGTAGTGGATAATCCTAATATGCAATACTAGTTGATTAATTCTGGCCAGAATCAAATTAACTAGGTCTATACAACAATCAAAAGACAATTAGCTACTCATATTAACTAAACTAACAGCAACAATAATGAAAATAAGCATAATTAACAACATATAATAGATGAAAAAGGAATAATTAAAGAACTAATAATAACTAATTGAATAACAAAGGAAGATTGGTATGTAAAAACCCATTTACAAGATAAAAATTGAAAGAACTTGAGAAATAAATGCAATAACAATCTAATTAAATCTAGATTTTTTAGAGAGTTCGAATGTATTCAAAGCGTAACTAATAACAATAGATAAGTTTTCTATTTATATTAACACAAGAATAAGCTAAAACCGTAATTAGGCCACTCGAAACACGTCATACATAAGGATGCTCGGCCGAGTAGAGGTGAATCTACTCGATCAAGCATGATGTCACTCGACTCAACCGAGTAGACCTCAGGTACTCAGTTGAGCAACCCTCTAAAACAACAATGCTTTGTATTTTCTTCTTCATACTTCTTCTTTAGCTTCTCGGTTTTCATGCCCATCTTCTCGAACCCCGTCTTGCCGACTCCACATTGCTTTATATTATCCAAATGTACTCCAAATATATCCCACCTGCATTAAAACACAATATGGAGGAAGTATCGACATTCTAACATAAACGACATCAAATGAGATATGATAGCACATAAACCGTCTTAAACATAGCTACGGGGAGACATAAACATGTAAATAATTAGTACCTATTAAAGAACACTATTAATAAACTTAATTCAAGAAAATTAATGTAATGTAGTTAATGATAAACTTTTAATGTTAATAAGTGACCAGTATATACTATACTTCTAATAAGGTAAGTTTTTAAAGTGGTCACTTTTCAACATAAAATTGCCACTTGGTATAATAAAATGCGCACTTTTGAACTATTTCGTACATAATAACTACATATAATGCATTTACACTTCATTTGGAAATTGTAATTAAATTATTTTTAATTTCATTAAACCTGCAGTCGCGATATGCCTTACCACCCGTCATGGCCTCATTAGAGTCACACTCGGCTACTCTATGTTTCAAGATACCAAAATATTAATTGGATTTTTCTACATGGTAGTCAGTTTTTTCAAAATCTACAACGTGATTTTACTTTTTTGAGAGCACACATAATAACCCTTTACTCTATCAATATTTATTAGCGCACATGACCCTAGATTTGTATCATGTTACTTTTTTCGGTTAAGTAACTGACGTGGTTTATTACATTTTGAATTTTTCAAACATGGTAACTCTGTATTTCAAAAAATTATACAATATATTTTTTTTTTTCAAAACACGCACGCTAAATTTATTCACTCAATTAAACATTTTTCTCTCATTTTCACTCGGTTACACAAAAAAAATGTTTGGATCCACCTATTGGATGACCTGAGCACATTGCATCTCCTTCCTTTCAGTCCTACTAGGTTTTTTTTACTTTGAAATTTACAAGATCTTCTTAGGTTTTTTCTATATCAAAAGAAGTTCTTTCCATACTCATTTGTATGAAGGATATCAAAGGAATGTGTTTAATTGAATTCCTTTTCGTGCCGCATATTTCTATATCTTCTTTGTTTAAAAGGCAAAATATTTATCGTAAGAGAGTTCTATTGTTCAAATATTAGGCGCTACGTTGCTCCACTCACTTTAGTTGAGGTTCCGTGTTGGCAGGTCTTGGAGCCAAGCTCTCTTTTGCCTTTGAACTCGAACTTTACGATTTTTCGAAAAGTCTGAATGACATTAGGATCCTCTTTTTCGAAAAGAAAAAGGGTTGTCTCTATAGTGCACCAATTCGTTGACATAGACTCAAGCCACTTTATATTAACATAATGACATCAAGGAGGAGGAAACAACATGAATAAGGCTCATTTTGGCAGTGAGTGATTTCCGCGAGGAAGCATGAGCGTATCACAAGCACATAGAAGCGAAAGGAAGCAGAGGTAACGTGTTTTGGTTATCCAACAGGTAGGATTAGAAAGTTTTTGCAATCGAGTGAAGATTAGAGAAAATGATTAATTGAGTTTAAGCGTGCGTACGTGTTTTGTTAAAATAAAAAATAAGGTTATCTTGTAAAAAAATTTAGAGCACCGGGTAACCGCGTAGAAGGTTATAATGAATAAATAGAATTTAAGTTAAAAAAACAAAAAATAAAGTTGTGTAAAGACTTGTTATGCTAACATTTCATTCGATGTTCATGTACAGTGTTTGATGAGCATGTTTGGTCTCGCTTTAGCAAAACTGTTTTTGTTTTTAAAAATGAGTTTTTTTAATAAGTTACTTATTGATAAAGTTTTAGGTGTTTGGCCTAATTAATATTTTACAAAACCGATCGACTTCTCAACAATAGCTTTTTATGTAAGTGGATGAAAAATGAAAAAAATATGTTCAAAAGTATATCACAAATTCTCATTTGTGACGGACGGACTCGTCACAAGCTTGCGACGGGTCAAATCCCCCTCACAAAATGCAAGTGGGGGTGCAAGTGGGTGGGAAATGGAGACCCCCACTTGCACTTTGTGAGAGAAAGGTGACCCGTCTTAAGCTTGCGACGGGTCGTCCCGTCGCAAGCAAGACTTGTTGAAAGTATATATATCAAGAAGGGTCTCGATTTGTATAGAATGAAAAAATATAAATTAATAAGTATGTACTTTATTTTATTGACATGTTTACAACATATAAATTTATGACTTATGCATTAAAAATATTTAAAGTAAAAGTAGAAGCACAAAATTGGTACTTTTACTTGTAGCTCTCAAATTTAAGTTTTGTTCTTAAAAGTTGTTTTAAATTTTCAAAATTGATTGTTTGATTGTTCGAGTTCGATCCTTGCCATTTAATAATTTATGGTTCTGATAGGATTTGAACCCCGACCATTTGTATAACATTAGAGCGATGATACCACTTTGCCAACTCTTACTTTTGTGCGTTTGAAGAACTAAAAATTTCAATAAATCATAATTAATAGTTCATCATAAAAATTTTAAGACATAATATTTAAAACACGACTTTACTTATTTCTTTACTTTCTCTAATTTCTGAAAATATGATAATGTTGCTAATGCTTTTTCGAATTTGTTCAATAATTTAATTACAAGGGTGTTGGTTTGATTACACTATAGGTTTTATATTTCCGAAAATTTAATTAGTTTTGCATTTATGTTTTAAAAATCGCCTGTAAAATTCGTGGTAGAATTTTCAAATTTTGAAAGGTTATTGCGACCGCATTTTCAAGATATTGCCGTGTTTTAGCGAGATTAGGCCATAACAATCCACTGAACATGATTGAACCGAGTTAAAAAAAAAAGCGATCTCGTGATAAACAATAGTTAGGGGAAAAAAATTGTGCCCACCATAAATAAAAATCCTTCGTCCGCCCATACATACTGAGGGGGTTGATATTTCCACGGGCCTTTACTTTAACAGTTGGTCTCTCTTGTGATGGTCACAAGCTTGTGACGGACTAAATGTGATCATTTTATGATAAAAAGTAATCATTTATAAAATGTTACCAGTCATATAATGGTTACATTTTCCATAAAAATGGTCACATTTGCTCCGTCACAAGCTTGTGACGAAAAATGTCCGTCACATATGAGAATTTGTGTTACTTTAATGCCACGAAAATTAGTACAGAATAGGAGGAATCTAACTATTCATGCAGAGAGAAGGTTCGTGGCATTAACATTTATGGTCGTGACATTGTAGCCTTCATCACTGAATAGTGAATACATACATACTCATTAAATATATATATCCATATTTAATTGGATTAAGATATGAATATATAATAAATTTTATAGATCATCACAACATAGCCTCGTACCCTCGGTTTAAGATCTGAGAGTATATAAACGAATCTGGCCATAATTTGACAACATATACACTTGCATCATACCTAGTTATGCACCTAGTTAACAAAATGATTTCCGTTGATTATACAAATTAAACCTAGACAATTATGGGTCCATGTTCATGCAACATGCTTTTCACCCTTCCAATAATATTTACGAAAATACAAACATAAATAAATAAAATTAAGATTTTTAGGTTGAATTGGACTTATTTACGGTACAATTTACTTAGCTCAAAAAGTGCCAAACACGTCATTTAGAATAAATGTTAAAAACTGTTGTACAAAATGTCATTTAGGTGTAGAAAAAATATACTCTCATCTTTGCTTTCAGAACAAGACTAAGAAAAAGAAGAGAGAACCATTTGTGATTGTTCTTATTGGAAGACAAGTGGCCAATGAGATATTTGAATTACGTATTACGGTTTTTCTAACGTGTGCCCTAAGGGCACACGTTAATAAACTGAATATGGAAATATTTATAAGATATTTTCACTATTTAAGGTAAATATATGTTGAAACTTGCATTTTTGATGGAATTATGTTGTGAATCTTTCCATATCTAGCTTATTAATGTGTGCCCTTAGGGCACACGTTAGAAAAACCGTACTTATTATAAATGTTATGTATTGTATTAAATGGATGATTATTACATGAGTGTTGGTACATCTTATATAGGAAGAGAGAATGTTTAAATAAGGCTAGTAGTATATGTGAGATAGAATCCTACTCTAATTACAATATGAACATATCTTTTATATGCATGATTGAAGGACTAATTGATTGTGTGAGATATTGCAGGAATATTGCTGATACGCCCCCGCAAGATGGACGTCAGGGAACGTAGTCCGATCTTGTCTCAAAGATCCTGGAAATGTAGTTTGTGTAGTGGTTTGGTGAGTGCATCAGCGAGTTGGTCTTTGCTGGCGACGTGTTGTATACGGATGTGACCAAGTTGGAGTTGCTCACGAACGAAGTGGAAGGATAACGCCATGTGCTTCATACGGGAGTGGAAGACCGGGTTTTTTGCATAGAGAGTTGCAGACAAGTTGTCACAGTAGAGTGCAGGTGGTTTTGTGATGGAAATGTTGAGTTCGGTTAGTAGATTCCGAAGCCAAAGGGTTTCAGTGGTAACGGCAGCAAGGGCCCTGAATTCGGCTTCTGTCGTGGATAGTGCTAGGCCACGTTGCTTCTTGGACGACCATGAGATTGGGTTGCGGCCGAGATAGATGATGTAGCCAGTGGTGGATATGTAAGTTGTCTTTGTCTCCGGCGAAATCAGCATCGCAGAATGCATGAAGACAGAGAGGGGAGTTGCTGTGAAGTTGGATGCCATAGGTTTTAGTGCCTTGAAGGTAGCGGAGTAGCCTTTTTAGGGCTGACCAGTGGTTTGAGGTGGGATGGTGAAGGAATTGAGCTAAGCGATTTACAGTGAAGGCTATGTCAGGACGGGTTAATGAGAGGTATTGGAGGCTTCCAACTATAGCACGATAATCGTTGTGGTCTTGGATTGGTTTGGTGTCTTCTCGAACAAGATGTGAGTCAGTGGTCATGGGTGTTGAAGTCGGTTTGGCTTCGGCCATTTTGTATTTTACTAGTAGGTCAGGTATATATTTAGATTGGTTTAGATGAAGACCAAGTGAGTTGGGTGTGACTTCTATGCCTAGAAAATACGATAGTGGTCCAAGGTCTTTTAAAGAAAATCGATTAGATAGTTTTGATATAAATTGTTGTAAATGGTGGGGGTTGGGACCGGTAATGATTATATCGTCGACATAGACAAGCATATAAATACATATATTTTTGTTTGTTAAAATAAAAAGTGATGAGTCAGAAATAGATTGTTTGAAACCATAGGTTACAAGATGGGTTTTGAGTTCAGTGTACCAAGCTCGAGGAGCTTGTTTTAAGCCGTAAATAGCTTTTTGTAATTTACACACGTGGTTTGGTTTGGACTCATCGACAAATCCTTGAGGTTGTGCCATATAGACATTATCGTTTAAAGTGCCTTGTAGGAATGCGTTGTTGACATCAAGTTGACGTAATGACCAAGATTTTGTGACAGCTAGTGATAGGATAAGACGAACAGTGGTTGGCTTAACAACTGGACTGAATGTTTCGGTGTAATCAAGACCCGGACGTTGGTGAAATCCTTTGGCTACAAGACGGGCTTTGTGTTGTTTAATCGAGCCATCGGGATTGTATTTGATTCGATAGACCCACTTACAACCTATTATGTTTTGGTTTGGTGGTGTGGGGACTAATGTCCAGGTTTGATTTTTGTTTAGTGCTTTAAATTCATCTTGCATAGCGAGGCGCCATTGTGTTGAGATGAGAGCTTGCTTAACGGTATTAGGTAAGGAGTTAGTGGTAGGAGAAGCAAGAGCAAGTTTGGCATATTTGGGGTTGGGCCGTCTTATGTTGTTTGTGAGATGAGTTACAGCATTGCGTTGTGAGGTGAGTAAAGGTGGATTATGAGTAGATGCTGGTGTGAGGTTGGCAGCGGTAGTTGTTGTGTTCGGTGTTAGCGATGTAGATGATCGTGGGCGTCGGGTGTAGACTTTTGTGATAGGAGGGCGTTGAGTGGGGGCGGGCGTGGTGGATGGTGTTGGTGTGGGTGTTGATAAGAGAGGAATGACAAGTTGACACCAATCATCGGGATTGGGGTTGATAATTGGAGAGGGTGTTTGTAGTAGACGAGAATATGGGAATTCATCTTCGCTAAATTTAACATGGCGTGAGGTATATAATCGATTTGTTTTGGGTTCAAGGCAATGAAATGCGCTTTGAGTTGAAGAGTATCCCACAAAAATACACGGAGTGGAACGGTATTCGAGTTTATGCTTGGCATATGGTCTTAGCCATAGGTAGCAAAGGCATCCAAAATTGTGTAATTTGATATAGTTTGGTTGAGAGTTGTGCATTTTGAAGTATGGTGTGAGGCCATGTAGTGTAGCGGTGGGTAGTCGATTGATGAGAAATGTTGCCGTACTGAATGCAAAAGGCCACATCGTGGTGGGGAGGTGGGCGTGGGCAAGGAGGGCAAGGCCTGTTTCTACAATATGTCGATGTCGTCTTTCGGCATATCCATTATGTTCTGGGGTGTGAGGTGGAGAGGTGTAATGGCTTATGCCGTTGTCTAGTAATGTTGAATTTAACTTTTGAAATTCACCTCCATTGTCGGAGAAGAATTTACGAATTGGTTTTTGAAAGTATTTTTCGACTAATGCTTTAAATCGAACAAAGACTTGAGTTGTTTCGGATTTTTGTTTTAATGGAAAAAGCCAAGTATATTTACTGAAATGGTCAACGAAAATAACGTATATTTATATTTTTCGCGGGAATAGACGGGACTTGTCCATAAATCCGAGTAGATGAGTTCGAGGGGTGTTGTGGTTTTGAAAGACGATGTCGCAAATGGTAGTTTCTTACTTTTGCTAATATTGCACGAGTCGCAAAACGAGAAATTAGATAAATGAAACGGTAAATTTTTATTGATAATTTTCATAACATCAAAGGTTGGGTGTTCTAGTCTATGATGCCATGATATTGGAGTCGAGCCTTTTTGCGTAGAGTAGACCTTTGGTTGTGACGAGCTCAACTCGTAAATTCCATTTTTAGCCTGGCCCTTGAGTAGTGTTGTTCCCGTCGAAATTTCCTTAAGAATAAAAGACGATGGTGAGAAAATAATATATGCATTGTTATCCTGACACAATTTTGAAATTGATAAAATATTGCGGGATATTTGCGGAACATGTAAAACATTATTTAACTAAAGGGACGAGAATGGAAGAATTAATGAACCTATGTTGGCAATATTAAGACCAGATCCATCGCCAATTAGAAGTTCATCATCACCAAGGTAGGGAGAATGGAGAGCAAGAGTGTCAAGGTCATAGGTGACGTGGTGAGAGGCCCCACTGTCCAGTAGGTACTTTGGGTTAGGGTTGGCGGCACCGTGGGTGGCAGAGTGAGCCTGTGGTTGTTGGTGGTTGTGCTGTCGGGTTGGGGGTTCAGGGAAAACAATGGTGGGAAAGAGTTTGCGGAATAAGGGGCAATCGGCAATGACATGCCCCACCTGACGACACCACTGGCAGCGACCTTTAAAGGGGCGCGGGTTAGGGTTTGTGTAGGGTTGATGGCGGTTGGTCTGCTGGTGGGAGGTAGGGGTGTTGGTCTGCCGAGAGTAGCCACGGTTGGTGTTGTTGTAGTGGCGGTAGGCTGGGTTAGCCGTGGGTTGAAAAACATCATGGGATGGTTGTTGTTTGATGAGTAATTCGTGTTGAAGCAGTTTTTCGTGTAGAGCTTCAAACGATATTGGGTTGTCCCGAGCGCAGACTGTGTCCATTACAGGTTTGTATAAATTATAGTCGAGGCCACGGAGAACTTTTGACACAATGTCTTCCGGGTCTAGGTTTTTGCCCATTAAGGCGAGTTGGTCAATGCACGCTTTAATAGCGTTCATATAATCGGTTATAGACTGATCGGTGGTTTTCATGATAGAATCAAGCCGATCTTTAATTTGGAGAATGTGTGCTCGAGATGGGTTTGCATAAGTTTTTGCTAGGATGTCCCAAGCCTCTTTAGAGGTTTTGGCTCGGACAATTAGCGCTTGTACGGTTGATGATAGAGTGCTCATGAAGGCACCAAGAATGAGGCCGTCTTGTTTGAGCCACGTGAAGTAGGCTGGGTTAGGGTTTTCGGTGTTGTCATCACCGGTTATGGTGGGTGATGGTGATGGTTGGGATCCATCTAGGAAACCGAGTAGACTATATCCGAATAGGATATGAGTAAGTTGAAAGTGCCAAGATGTGTAATTTAGCGGATTGAGTTTGACACAGTGATTGAGGTTTAGTGAGGTTAGTGGTGCAGCGGAGTTGTGTGGGTTGGGTACAGTGGTTTCGTTGGTGGTCATGGTGAAGGTAGGGCTTATTGTGGTGGTTGAGCGGGTGGCCGTGTGTTTGAAGGTTGCAGGACGTGGTGATAGAGGGTTTTTTTAGGATCGTTTAAGGCTCCTAGATACCATATAAATGTTATGTATTGTATTAAATGGATGATTATTACATGAGTGTTGGTACATCTTATATAGGAAGAGAGAATGTTTAAATAAGGCTAGTAGTATATGTGAGATAGAATCCTACTCTAATTACAATATGAACATATCTTTTATATGCATGATTGAAGGACTAATTGATTGTGTGAGATATTGCAGGAAAATTGCTGATACTTATTAATCATTCCTAATATGGATATAAACAAATGAATAAAACAACTAAAAGAAGAATGGCGCAGAAGGGTGTGAAATTCAGTACACGCTTCATTTTTACCTTATATTCTAGAATCAAATAATAAATCTTTGTTCGCTTGGGGTGCTTTTGGGGAATAAATTAGAGGAGCAACAAATTAAAGCGAAAAAGGAAAACTCGCGACCCTTTAACTAACCTGCTCGGAACAAAATAACAGAAAAGGTTAGAGGAAAAAAGAAGGGAAAATGACGACCGGAAGCCATATATAAAAAGGACATTTGCATTACCCAGCAGATTTGAGGCCCAAAAATATATTACAAGGGCTATTTTGATTACTTGCTTGCACTTGGCTGAAAACATCATATAGAAAACCAAGCCTCCGACATCAATGTTTGGAAATAGAAACTGACTGCAAAAAGGGAGCAACGAAACCTAAAACATGACCCACGACGATATCGAGTAGTCGAGTACAGCCAATACTATCATTGTGTCAAAGGCCAGTTTTTACTTGCTTTCTATCGATCTTAACTTAACCAGTGTTAATCACGCGCATTCAAAAGGAGGCAAGTATTTCAAAATAGAGAGAAAAATAGAACAGCAGTTTTCTAGGCATCATTTGAACCACCTCGAGAACGTCCACCCATTCGGCCACGGCCACGAGGCCCACGACCATAGCCTCGACCCCCACCACGGGCACCACTTTGATACTCGTCTCCTTGGTAACTGCCTCCTTCATAACCACTTCCTTGGTAATCATCTCTGCCTCCCTGGTAGCCACCCCTGCCTCCTTGGTAACTGCCTCTGCCTCCTTGGTAACTGCCTCTGCCTCCATGGTAACCACCTCTGCCACCTTGGTAATCACCTCCGCCTCCTTGGTAACCACCTCTGCCACCTTGGTAATCACCTCCGCCTCCTTGGTAACCACCTCTGCCACCTTTATAATCACCTCCGCCTCCTTGGTAACCACCTCTGCCACCTTGGTAATCACCTCCGCCTCCTTGGTAACCACCTCTGCCACCTTTATAATCACCTCCGCCTCCTTGGTAACCACCTCTGCCACCTTGGTAATCACCTCCGCCTCCTTGGTATCCACCTCTGCCACCTTGGTAACCACCTCTGCCACCTTGGTAATCACCTCCGCCTCCTTGGTATCCACCTCTGCCACCTTGGTAATCACCTCTGCCTCCTTGGTAACCCCCACCACCTCCTTGGTAACCACCTCTGCCTAGATAACCACCTCTGCTTCCTGGGTAACTGCCTCTGCCTCCTTGATAACCTCTACCTCCCTGGTAGCCGCCTCCTTGATAACCACCGTCATCTAACCAAAGTTTTAAACATAAGAAAAAGAAAATTGAGCTTATGGAGAACTCATACATCTTCAAGCCATTGACAATAATAAAATAACATTTCCAGGGCCATCTAAAAGCAAATTTTAAAAGGTTCTCATTACCTCGACACAAATTTTTTGGGGTAAATAATTGGGTTAACAAAACAATAAAATTTTATGAGATAAAAAGGCACAACATTGCCGCCAGTGTCATAGTGATGCAACCAAGTATTTATCTGTTTCCATTTGCTAGAAGAAAATTTAGTTTCCTATAATATGGGATCTCAAACCGACTTTCTGAGGGTGGCCTTTCAAATTCATTCGACGTCCCTAAGCAGTTCTATTTGTTCATAATTTCTCCATAGTCCATTCTATGATAGTGTCCGCTTTTGATTTACATGTATGGCAGTGAAACAAATACCAAATAGAACAGTTATGCCGCACTAGTCTCCCTATATCAGGGTACTATATTTTTCTACTGCTTTCTTATATCCGTCCTGCACTAATGGAAATAGTAAACAATAGCATAGTGCCAATTCTTTTCTACTCAAACATTCTTGCACATCACTAACTTCTGTAGAGCATGTACTCTGGTAAATATATCTACTGCAAGATCAGGCAACATGATATAAAATGTGCTCACCTTGATAACCCCAGCCCCTGCCCCTTCCACCTCTACCTCTGTTTGAGTACCCATCATTATCTATTTTGTGATATATAAGAAGTAAACAACCTTATGTCAGTCCAGAAAATAAGAGAGCATCGTGCGCAGAACTATAAATACCCAATTTTTCCTTACCCTGATATGTTCCATAGCCACCTCTTCCCCACCCCTGTCCTCTGTCTCCCCCTCTTCCTCTCCAACGTCCACGGCCACGACCATATGAATCTATCCAAAATAGCGCAAAGAGAATGTCAGATTAACAGAGATTGAATTGATTGTATGTAAAGACTAAGGAAACAGGAGTTTGTGTTACCATCATAAGCAGCATTGTACATTCCTCCACGTCCTTGTCTAGGTTGAGACTGGTGATGTCTAGGCTGTTGCTCATCCTGAGGTGGAGCTTGATAGCTTTGAAAGACAATTTTTACAGTTAACATATGGCCAGTTGATGCAAAGAGGACCCAAAAAAAAAATCACATTTAAACTAGGCGCAAACTACTGAGCTCTTTGATTCACATTTTAAAAGTAAAATATGGCCAATGGATACATAGAGAGCTTCATACGAAATATACATCACATATTTGCAATAGATAAACGAATGTGAGCTTCAAAAGCAAGGTGGTCAGCATTTTAAAATTAGGCGCAAAATACTGAGCATTGCTTACCTTTTCTAAAGCAAAAACATGAACCTAGACACAGGTATTACGGTCAATAATGGTATTCAAACATCTGAAAATCACAGCAACTTCATTCTGAAAACATTGCATTGATTATCCCAAGTAAGATCGAAGATGAGAGGAGAAAGATGGCAGGTAAGAAGAGGTCGGATGTACGCGACCATACTCTTTGAAAACACAAAAACAAAAATTCTAGATGGCCCGTGATGAAAATTTATGTCAAGAATTGTGTGCATGACACTACTTCACAATAAAAGAAGTGTAGGAATTTTTGTGAGCCATTTGATTTATGAATTCCAATGGCAGGAAAAAATGACGTCAAAAAATACCCGGGGGAGTTCGTGTCTAGTTCCTTCGAAGACAGAGTAATAGAAATCATTGAAACTTGACGTGTTGTTTCCAATCTGCAAATTACCAAAAGTAATAGTAAGAATCATTGCATGCTATGCAGCAGCAATAAAGCAGAACAGATTGAAAAGAAACTTA
>JAIUZE010025649.1:0-11035 GCA_022085475.1 Heliosperma pusillum | reverse complement strand
AATAAAATTACAACCAAACCGTTATTCCCTTACATTACGGGTAATAACGATAAAAATAACTAGGCCATACTAGGTACAAACCTTGCATAAATTATTAAATAAATGACATTCATTCATTCAAACATAAATAAAATAAATTGCTGCAAAATTCATGCCAAAATCGTCCTAAGTTCATTCATGCTCATGTAGCTCGATTTTTTCCCGGGATTCATTGATTTTTAACCATTAAAAATCAATATCAACATTTAAATCTCATTTAAATTCAAACTAATTAACTAAACTGATTTAGAACTTAAAATTAGTCACTACTAATTTTTTTGGTCATTACTTAGATCGATTTGATTTCATTTGTTAAATATTACGGTTTAATCATAACAATTATGAAATAAAACCAAAATAAAATATAAACATCATAAATTTGAAACCAAAAATTTTTTTACATTCTGGAACAATTCCAGGAACTATAAAAATAAAAAAATTTGCTCAAAAAATTTAAATCAATTTTATGAACAAATAGCTTTGTATTTAATGGTTTTATCAAATAAAAACATTAGATATAGTAAAACAGTGAAACAAATTATACAATTTCACCAGGAGTATCAACATCAGAATGTGAAATGTACAAAAAATATTCAAGACCAGAAATGGACGTTTCAATTTTATGAATATAATAATCTCATATTATCGAATTTTATCGTATAAAAATCAATAAACATGCAATACATAAGTAAAAGTCACGAAATTTTACATACAATATGTAAGACATGCATGTGAGATCATATTAAAATTTCATGGCCAGAATCAACATGCAACTATTTTTAGTTAACTTTTAACTCATAAAATGCATGTTAAATCGGTTTAAACGCCAAAAATAAAAATAAATAGCAAATTAATCCCTAAAACCACGAAATTTGACCACAAACATTTGAGGTCAGTAGGT
This sequence comes from Heliosperma pusillum, assembly GCA_022085475.1. Classification (NCBI taxonomy): domain Eukaryota; kingdom Viridiplantae; phylum Streptophyta; class Magnoliopsida; order Caryophyllales; family Caryophyllaceae; genus Heliosperma; species Heliosperma pusillum. Next base: position 10,095 of record JAIUZE010025649.1, on the reverse strand, counting down.
ATACATGCACCAAAAAGTTTTGTCAGAATCGTAATTTAACTCAAAATCTTTGATTTATTAGTTATCTTATAACTTTAATAAAAATGTCCAAAATGAACATGCATGCTACAAGCTAGCTCTGATACCAATTGAAAGTCCATAGACCTTAATTAGACTCCTCTAATTAGTTGCTAAATTACTTGTTAATTTAGTATTTAATGATCTATGTAACATGCATGCAAATATAAAGACATTTATATAAGAGAAGAAATTTCCTCACATTGATATGGAAAATATAAGGGCACAACAAGAACTCCTTCTTGTTGTTCTTGAGCTACAAATATGGATGAACACAAACAATCTCCAAAGTAGAAGATCTCCTCTAAGTTGCACCAAGATAAACCCAAATAATCTACCCTTATTATTAACTAGATAATAAGATAGATATTATACTACTAATATTATGACTATATTACTACACTAGTAATACTTAGGAAATATTAGTATATGAGAGTTTTAGTGAGAAGAAGGATTTTAGAAAGAAGTATAACAATTGCACAAAATGAAGTGGTCAAATAATGAACAACATTTGTTCATTATCTAGCCAAAATGGCCGGACCAATTAGTCCAAAAATGACTATTATTTTGTTCAATTTGATCACATGCATTAGAGTGGAATGTTGTAGTATAAATAATGATTGTATTCTACATGTTAAGTCACTTTCAATAAGTAACTAAAGAGTATAAACAAGAACAACAATCATCACCATTCTAACTACAATCCAACCGGCCACAATGGCCTAGTTTGGTCCATTTTGATTTTTGATATTTGTCTCACAAATACTTATTGATCATGTGGTTAATTATCTTGTATAATTAAGTGTTAATTTGATCATATAACAATTATATGACTCAATTAAATAAATAATATGTACTTAACATTTTAAGTAATATTTTACCATTATATCAATATATAATGGGTCCCACAATGCTTAGTTAATTTATTTTACAACTCCTTGTAAATATAATTAACTAATTACCTCTATCTCAAAACCTCAACTAATTTAGTAATTTAACGATTAATTACTAAGTTAAATCTTATTTAATCGTATTAAAATAAGATATAAATTTATTAGTCAATTATCGCATAATTGAAAAATAAGCTTAATCGAATTTGAGTTCTTAACTCAATTTCTAACAATTAACTCTCGTACATATCGAATATATGTAATGTACTAATTAACTGTATCGTATACAAATAATTAGTTACTATTTGGATTTCATCCTTTAGGTGTGACCGAAAGGGATCAGTTGATCACCGCCGTCAAACGACAATAACGTCAAACTCTAGTCAGCCAACCGTTATTGATTTACGTTAATCAACTGACTAATCATATATATAGTCAATAAATATCCCAATTATATTCCTTGATAAGATTTATTATGTGGCGCACTATTGTGGAGGACACCTACTCCAACACTTTGTAGCCGTTGGCTTCAAAGACCATTGTCAATATAAAACCGGGATATGCACAAGCAAAGAATCCCCAGCAAAGGAATGAAAGAACTTCCCCAAGTAGCTTGGATAAGCAAGGCACGAAGATGAAGTTGAGTAGAACTCGGATGAGCATCCTTTGATGATTAGGAGGAACTGCACAACTAAAGTGAGAAATGTTCCCCAACGAAATAAGTTGACAACCCAATTTCATGTCGAACTACGATTCGGGTTTGATTCCATCACAACGGATACGTAGGCGCCTAAGGATAAGGCTCAACTCACAAAGGAAATGATGAAACGATGGATCGAAGACCGATGTTTTGATGAAGTGTGAAGAACTTGAGGCGTCCAGAACCATGTTTCAGGTATGATGTCTTCTTATGGCTGGCGAGCTTATGTACTCAGGTCTAATGGACCCTAAACAACCCGCGGAATCCTCAGGTCAATGGACTTGGGGTATACTTTGTCTTTCGCCTTGTCCAAGCCTCTGTTAAAGTAGGGGCTCTGTAGATACCCGTATCCGTTGATACTGGCATTTATAGAAATCCCGCCAAACACCCGATGATGATAGGACACATGTAATTTCACTGACAATATTCAGTCGAAAAGTTCGTCTTCCATGATGTAAAGCGAAAATCTTTGACGGGTTCAGTAATTTGAAACGGATTACTTTAAATTGGTCAAATGTTTTATTAATTTAAATGAAATATAAATGGTTTGAAATGAGTTTGTTTTGAAATAAATGAAATTTGTTTCCGATTTGTATTTTCGAGTTTAATGTGATTTACACTTTTATAAATTATAGAATTTAATTTAATAAAAGTTTTCATTTTAATATTTGAAAAGTTTTTATTTGAAAAATCACTTTTACGTATTTTATCGTTTTTATTTTGATTTGAAAAATCATATTTTTACGATTTTAAGACAGTTTTTTAGCTTGATTTTGGAATGATATTAAGCTCGATTTTAATTGTTTTTAGACCCGAGTTTTGAGGAGTACTAACCCCATTACCCAACCCCCATGAGATCCTGGGATCGATCCTCTGATCAGTTATGTCGCGGTCCCGATACAAAAATAATTACCCAGACTTAGGCTAACAACATAAGGAATGTAATTAGAAAAGTAGAGTGTCGATCCTCAGGGAGTACGTGTTAACTATGAATTGCTATGGAGTGATTTTCATTTAAGTTCGAGTCATTTGAGGTGGTGGTCTAAACTACTAACATAAAATAAAATGACAAGTATGTAAATGACAATATGTAAATGACGAATATGTAAATGACAATATGTAAAACTCAAAACAGATGACTTACCCGATCGGGTTGTCACGTATCCGAGCGGGGAAGTATACTGATCCAAGTGACGATATTTAAAATCTAACTAAAGCAATATTTAAATGACAATATTGAAAGGCTATCTAACTAGACTAATAAACTAGCTAATAACAATAATGTAAACTATCTAAGAACAATAATAAAATAACGATAAAGTAAACTAACTAAACAACAATAAAATAAACTATCTAAAACGGTAAAATAAACTATCTAATCAAATTGATATAGTGAAAGAGAAATACATGTAAAACGATTTAAAAGTTTCATTGATACCAACATTAGAATTACTATGATTGTCTAAGCCTTGTAGCGGTATATTCCTCTCGGATTCGTACCGACCTTTTAGTGGGTCCTAACGTCCTCTCAGTATGGTTAGGTCACTAAACCCCTAATGGCAGTCCTAATTCCCATCCCAACTCTCGTTATAAAGAAGGAAATTGACTAATACAAACGATTGTTCATGGCCACTAAACAAAGTTATAGAATTTGGCATGACCAAAGGAAGAAACAACTAGATGGTTCAATTGGTATCTACTCCTCTTTTAATTCATTTTAACTAGTAAATCATTTCAATATTACAATTCTATTTATTTTATTTAGACAATGTTAATTCTAGAATATTATATCTAGTTTATGTGATCATATGATTAAGTAAATTAATAATAAAAAGATGTAGGAAATTAGACTATGAAATATAAATACTAAAGTGATTAAGGTGATTATACTAGTAATGATTCTGATGATAATTTTTATAATTATATGATTAGGTAAAATTAAAGATGGTATAATAGACAATATTTTAGGTTCAACTAGATTGCTTTTACATTGATTTTCTAACAACAATAATATGAGAATGATACTAATGAGATTATAATTCATGATGATTAAAATTGCATAAGTAAATCAAGGATAGAGGATTACCGAAATTGGAATGCAAATTATGTAGGAAATAAAGTAAAGAACAATTATCTAACCCAATAACAAAAGCTTATAAAAACAGTAGAGAAACACTAAGAAATTGCATAAACTATATTCTAAAACTTGTATGAAAGAAGTAAACTATGAGATTATTATGAAAGTATGCTAATTGTATGTAAATGTAAGCTAAGGATATGATAAAAGATGATATGAAGTATGTAAGTTGATGTCTAATTGTTGTGATGATCATTGGCTTTTATAGGGCTGCATGGCTGCTGATCTCTCGTTCAAATTCATACCCTAGACAAAGCATTTAATCACTCATTTAAGCTCGGTAGAAGAAGAGCCAAGTAACGTTCATCTGCAAACATACCCGATCGGGTAAGTGGAAATCCGATCGGGTAAGTGTGCAAGATGAATTTTCTCGTCTTTTCCAATTTCGTCTCTTGGGCACGGAATCCTATGCCTTGGTCTTGGTCAATGTAATACGTAATTGGGCTTGGGCTAGTCTTCCTTTGACTTGGGTTGATGTTTCCCTTTGAAGTTCAAAGTCAATGTCCAAATTGAGTCCATTCGAGGAAGGATGTAGCAGAATCATAGTCAAATCGTGAAATGGCTATCATCGGTTCCTTGAAAACTCGTATTCTAGTGCCTTTGCTCCATAAAGTAGGAAAATATAGCAAAACCGGTTCATTTCCTATAAAACGAGTCAAAACACGCAAAACAACTAGAATAGCAATATTAGCTCGTTAATCACTTAACAAAGTGCATAAATCGTATAGAAATCGAGCTAAAACGGGGGATAAATTAGTACAAATATCACTTATTAAACTCCCCCAAGCTAAACCCTTGCTTGTCCTCAAGCAAACATAACAATCATAACCAGGACAAGGGTAACTAACAATGATCAATCTATCATACAAATCTCAAAAAGTAAGCTTCTACAAGTAGATGAATCACAAACCCCGTAACAACAAGGGCGAAGGAAAATGCGAATCATGGCTGAGATTTACATAACGGCGCAACATAGAAAATATTCTTCGGACCTTTTCAGCTTTTGCACGATCTTTTGACAATGGACTCTCACGGTGCACTCTTCACTCAAATTTTTTTAAAATAGGAAATATTGGTTCAAATTTGAAGTGACACTCTCCTATCTACGACTTATAAGAATGTGCCCGCAGTCTAGTATGGTAGACAATCCAAAATCACTAAGTAAGACTAATCATGATCGAAATATAATGTAAGAAGCATTAGAAAAGTAAAGAAGAGGCTTGGGAAATTTGGGTAAGAAAGTGGACAAATGATTTTGGTCATGTGGAGCTTAAAGTCAAGCTAGTAATAACCAAATGTGTAGTGGATACTCAATCCAAATCATACCAATTCCCATCAACAATAGTCAAAGCCAAAAGCAGCATATTGGCTTATTAAACATGAAAAATCAAGTTACGACTTCCCATAAATTTTCTTTCTTTTCTTTTCATGGAAGCGTTTTTCCTCTTTTTTTCCTTTTCTTTTTTCTTTTCTTTTGAGCTTTCAATTTTTCTTTCATTTTTTTTTTCATTTCTTTTCAAAGCTCCTTTTTTTTCCTTTTTTTTTCTTTTGAGAAATACGGGAATCAGTAATCCCGAGACAGCAAGTTCACACCAAATGGTGGCATTATTAGAATATCGCAAAAGCACAGAACACCCCTACACATAAAGTCGGTTACTAGCTCAACAAGGGTAGGCAATATTATAATGTTGCTAGGAAGAAGGGTGTTTTTGCGAAATGTGAACACGAGATTGAATGGCTTCAAAATGTAGATCATGACAGTAATACTTATAGAAAATGGAATAAAAACCATACTTATGCGTTTTGATGTAACACAGACTATAAGAAGAAACTACTCACTCCTAAACAGGGATCGGGTTCAGATGTACCGACCACTGGAGGCTCTACCTTACAATATGAGTAGCTTGCCTAAGTCAAGATCAAGCTTAATTAAGTCCAAATGCAATTTTCTACCTACTGTGTACTAGACATCCCCATGAATGCACAATTCCTCATAACATAATGAAACATCAGCTTATAAAAACTATAATTGAGAAATGTAAGATGGAAATGATCTTTTTTTTTTTGTGTTTTTGATTTTTCCGATTTTTTTTTGTTTTCAATAAAAGCTAAAAATAAACTAAGAAAATTAAAAGAAAATAAACTAAAAAGTAAAAATCTAAATGCAATCCTAAATGTAGTAAGTCCTAAATGCAAATCCTCCCCCAAGCTAAAACTTCACATTGTCCTCAATGTGCACGCAGTTATAACAGAAACAAACCGAGAAACGGCTGTTAGCACACAGAACAAGATGAAATTCTAATGGGAAAAGGGGCTAAAAAAAGAAAAACTAAAAATGCTAAAAATAAAATAAAAGAAAGAGAAATCTTACAAAATGTCTAGCCTCCCCCAAGCTAGTATAAACAAGGGGAGCTCATCATCTCATCACAAAGGCCACCAGCTACGGCCTCTCCTCTCGGAAGGAGGTGGCTCGGATGCGGATCCAGAAGCATCTGTATAGTAGGTATCATCTGCAGAATAATAACTACCACGAGAAGCAATGATCTCGGTTGGGTTGCTGGCTCCTAAGGACTGGTACTCTTCTACATGGTGATCACGAAAATCACGTCTATACCCTCCAAAACTCTCAACGCCATAGTCGGTTCCACAGTAATCAGGTCCGGTCTGCTGCACGCCTACATCATAAGCAGCACCATACCCCCCTTCGGGCCAAGTATAAAAAGACGGGTGGGGGCCCTCAGGTCTAATCACACCTTGCCTAGCAAAGTGGTCATAGATAGGGTGCAAAGCAAGCTGCTGGTCGGACTGAATTCTATTAACGGACAAGGTTAAGGCTTCAAACATGGCGGTCACATCGCCCGTAGCATGGGTCGATTGAGAGGATGATCCTACCTCAGGGCGGCGGGATCTAAGTTGAACAGGGGGGGTCAATGGGGGTAATATCCCCAACAGGAAGGAAGTAAGTAGGACGGGGTAAGATAGCCTCACCCTCCTGAAGTTGAGGACGCTGCCTAAGTAATGGAATTTGATCTACCTCGGCGGTCAACTTGACCGAATCACGGCCAGCTATCCTCCAAATCATATGGGGGTGAGAGACACGAAACCAGTTAAGCTGAACAAAGTAATCATAATCCAACCCATTTCCCATCTCGGTGGGAGGTGTAGTCAATGCATGAAGGTCAGTGGTGGCTTGGTTAAAACCACAAACTCGCATAGCAAGGTGAGTGATAAGACCTCCATAGACAATGGCAGTGTTCTTAGGATTAATAGCTTTAGTTAACTGAACAGCAAAATAGTACGGAATACTAATAAACCATGGTTCTTCACCATTCACATTCAAAAATCCTCCTAAAAGTTCTAACTATACTCGTCTCACCAAATGAGGTTCAGCACGACCCAAGAAGGTCCATCCCATGAATCTTTGCCAGATTCTAATGGCGGAATGATGGATATGTTGGTGTGGGACATGGTCCCAACGAGAGACAGGGTAAGTCGAAATAGTGTTCTAAACCAGGCTAACATCAAAGCCTTCTGGAGGTGAGGTAACAGTGTCCTCAGAAGTGAGACCAAATTGTCTAGCAAAGATCTCTAAGTTCATACTATAATCATCATTAAACAAGCGAAACCGAACTTGAGGCATGGTGTTTCTATTCCGAGACCTATGTAACTCAAAAGAGCTCAAGAATTCAAGGGTTAATTGAGGGTAGGTTTCATAACTAAAGTTCATGCTAGCATTCATCCCTAGACCCCTAAATAACACTTTAACATGCTCATAAAGCTTCATATGTCTTAAAGAAGAAACATCGAGGAACTTGGTAGCCCTCATACCTTTGCTTTTAAGAATACACCAATTTTGCCATTGCTTGTGTGAACTAAATTCTACATCCGGAAAGTCAGGATCATGCATAACATCTCCTTGATTTTCGGGTTGATCATTTGCTTCAAGCATTTCTATGTCTTCTTCATGGGCTCTACTACTTTCTCCTTGATTGGAGGTTCTTGCTTTCTTTGATCTCCTTATTGTAGGTGCCATTTTCTACAAATAACTAGTATTAAAACACTTCATTTATAAACACAAATTGGATAGCATAAGTGTTATAATACTAAGCTTTAAGTACAAATTCAAGCATAGCTACCTTAGTGAAACATTATCATGCTAACTTTGAGCACAAATGGATGTTCTTAAGCATAACAATATGTCACCAAGATGAGCAACATACACTTGAATCATGAGTTTGGCAACTACCTAAAGGGTACTAATGCTAAATTAACAAAATAAGATCATAAGTTCATAGTATAAAACATGAATTCAAGCATCATACTACTACTTAAGCATAAGTTCTTAGCATATAGTAAAGATGAGTATCCTAATTGGCATATGAGCATTCAAATCATAGTAAGCATCCTAATTAATCACTAAAATTCACTCTATAGCATGTAAGAATCATTAGAAATCCAATTTAAACAAGTTTTTCAATCAAAATCAAGAACCCCCAAATTTGGGTTAGGGTTTGTTCATATTGGATTTCTAAAAAATAGAGAGATTGAAGTAACTAAAGTAGAATTAACTTACTTGATGATGCTTAGAAGTTGCCTTTGATGAACTATAATAACAAATTTTGTAAGAAAAGACTAAGAAATGAAGATTTTGAGAGAATTTGAGCTTTGAAATTGAAGAACACGGGTATATGGCAGCAAGCAAAGGGTAATGTGTTGGATTTATAGAAGAAATTAGAGCAAAATACGAAGCAGCCAACTTACCCGATCGGGTATACACAGATCCGATCGGGGAAGTGTGCTGGTCCGGTTTTTGATTCTTTTTTCTTTGCTACTTGCCCTTACCTTTCGGCTATGTCCTTGAACATACTTACTAACCTTAGTAATCTTGGCAACTTGGGCCAAGGATAGCTCCTTCTTGTCTCAATCGGTCCTCCAATTCTAAGTACGAAAAACTATCAACTAAACATGCAGTTCTAAATGTAAATAATAAGTAAAACGATAATTTTTTCTAACTATTACAACACAAAATCCAAAAAAGATAGTCCAAATAAAATAGTCCAAATCATTGTCTAATAAGTGGAATAAAATATGCACAAAGAAAAAGTAAAGTGAAAGACGGGTTGCGTCCCGACAAGCGCATTTTTAAGTCATGCTAGACTTTGTTTTTTTTTTTATCCCTCCTTAAGCCTTATGAAGGGATTTGAGCTCCTTGTAGCTGGATTCGTCCTTGAATTTTTCTCATTTACCTTTTGCCAACACCCATGGCAACTTAATGCGAATATACCTCCGAAGCCTTGAAGGCTTTGAGGTGACCATCTCCAACACTCAATACATTCCCCTTTTTATCAAAGGTGGCACTTGATCCATCTATTTCAAAGGTGATCTTCTCTCCTTTCACATCTATACAAGCTCCAACCGTATTCAGAAAGGGTCTTCCTAATATAATATAGTCGTCCCTTTCTTTCTTATAAAATATGACATAAAAATCAACGGGAATGAGAAAGTATCCAATCCGTATGGGGACATCTTCCACGATTCCTGCCGGAGTATGCATAGATCCATTGGCTAGTTGAAGGCTAGTATTAGTGATCTTCATTTGTATTGGACAATGGTCATGATAGAAGGAAAAAGGCATGACGCTAATAGCGGCTCCTAAATCACACAATGCACCTTTGACTGTGACAACCCTCGCGAATGCGGAATAATAAATCAAACAAGCATGCGAATTATAATGCGGAAATAGGTAGTTTTTAAAAACTTTTATACATGCAAGTTAAATAAAACGAGGAGTGTCAAAATGTTACAAACTAAGTACGGAATATACAATAAAGAGACGGGGTCTCTTAAAATGTTAGCAAAGAACAAGTGTGTAACCAAAAACTAGCTATCGTATCCGTTCTAGAGGGAACTTCCAGGGACAACGCCCGCGAGCTCACACCCGAACCCCAAAATATCGTATCCAAAAAGTCATCCAAAGCAAGAAACCTGTTCATCCATGAAAAACATGAATGCCACAGTCAGTGGGGAGTAACTCCGGGTTCTCCCAGCCATATCACATCAAACGTACATATAAGGAAATACAAAAGTAAATCATGCATATATGTATATACATGTGAGTTGCGATAAGAATAGATAGGCAGTACTAGATATAATGATAAGATCATATGGAAATCCAATCCGAACCATCATGCTATTCAAAGACTCGGGAAAGACACTCTTAGGCAATCGAATACACTCACTAGGGCTTACATCTCACCGTTAGCGGTATAAGATTTGAAAGATGAGACTCGACAGACAAACCAGTCAAGTCA
>JAIUZE010025648.1:0-24140 GCA_022085475.1 Heliosperma pusillum | reverse complement strand
CTGGTTTGTCTGTCGAGTCTCAATCTTATCAATCTTATACCGCTAACGGTGAGATGTAAGCCCTAGTGAGCGTATTCGATTGCCTAAGAGTGTCTTTCCCGAGTCTTTGAATAACATGATGGTTACGGATTTGATTTCTATATGATCTTATCGTTATATCTCGTATTGCCTATTTATTCTTATCGCAACTCACATGTATATATATATATGCATGCTTTACTTTCGTATTACCTTATGTGTACGTTTGATGTAATATGGCTGGGAGAACCCGGAGTTACTCCCCACTGCCTGTGGCATTCATGTTTTTCATGGATGAACAGGTTGCATGCTATGGATGACTTTTTGGATCTGATATTTTGGGGTTCGGGTGTGAGCTAGCGGGCGTTGTCCCTGGAAGTTCACCTCTAGACGATAGTAGCTAGTTTTGGTTAAACACTTGTTCTTTGCTAACATTTGAAGAGACCCCGTCTCTTTATTGTATATTCCGTACTTAGTTTGTAATATTTTGACACTCCTCGTTTTATTTAACTTGCATGTATAAAAGTTTTAAAAAAACTACCTATTTCCGCATTGTAATTCGCATGCTTGTTTGATTTATTATTCCGCATTCGCGAGGGTTGTCACAACGAGTTCTGTGTATAATAATAAGAAATCCTAAAATTTCAAGTGTTTATCATCAACTATGAAGAGCATATATAATATCCCCTTATTTCTAGGTCTAAGAGACTAACGACATGGTTATTAATGTTAATCTCCCAATGTTCTTGGTTACAATTAGAGGTGATCGTTTGCGGGCTTGGACGGACATGGGTCGGGCTTATCTTTGAAAAAATGTCCAGCGGGCCTAATATTCCTTGTCCAAGCCCGCTTAAGCGGGCTTACTAGGGTTGTCCATGTCCGCCTAGTTTAAGCTAGCGGGCTTGTTCGTGGGCTTGCGGGCTTAAATGTAAAATATATAAAACTAATTTTTTAATAAAACTAAGGCTAAACTTGACTTAACATATATTCCGAATTAACTAAAACATCGCAAACTCAACTTAACATATAAAAATTCTCTAATTAAACATGATTATTTTGACGTTACAAGTCTCCAAAAAAAGTAACGATATAAAAAAAATTATAACTACTTACTTTATCACTAATATAAGTTTTATTTCATTTACTCTTGTTGTATATTTTTACTTTATTAGTTTTTTGTTTACATGAAGCATAATTTTTTAATTTTATATATGTTTAGCGGGCTTGGCGGGCTTGTCCATGGGCTTCTTAATCATGTCCATATCCGCCCACGAAATATAGCGGGCCGAGCTTGGCCCGTCCGTCAAATAATTTTTTTAATTTCTTCTTGTCCAAGCCCGCTTAAGTAGCGGGCCAAACGGGTAGGGCCAAACAGGCCGGCCCGAAGTTGATCAGCTCTAGTTACAATTGACTAATTCTAGTCTAATATGGGTGAATCCTCATGATTACATATTCAACTCTCTTAGAATAGGTTAATACAATTTTTTAGTATGACTAACTATTATTAATTACTAAATACAAAAATTGAAGAAAGGAACAAGTTGAAATTATTTAATAAATAATGAATAACTAGAAATGAGGGATCTTTGGCTTGAAATTAAGAATCTTTCCACTTGGATGACAACTATGATTAATTTTAGGGTAATAGGTGGTTTCTGGGTAGATATTCAATGGTATGACTGCACATACTCTATTTATAGTGACCCATTAAGTAACCCTCGAAAGTAGAAAAAAAGAAGTAATAAAACCGGTATAGCACATACACGACTAATTCGAGTTTCTCGGTCGAGTCGAGCCAACTCAGACGAGTGGCTTGAGGCACTCAATCGAGTAGGCCCAACTCGGTCGAGTGACTGGTCTACTCGGTCGAGTTGCCCGAGTTAGGGATTTCGCTTACTCATCCCGTGCCTTACTCCTTGTACTCGACCGAGTAATAATACAGAGTATTAGAGTCGGAACCAACAATAAGAGTATCCTCGCCGAAAAGACATTGAGCACGACCAGAGATTAGGTGTTACAATGTCGATGTAGGGGATTGCACTGAATCTAAGACCCAGTTAAAACAAGAACAAGATATAACTACTAGACCACTCTCCACAGATGAACACAGAAGATAGACTGACAATTTGGACAATCCTAGACTAGTAAAATAAATCCACATCAAAGCACGCAATAATCAAGCTAAAACCAAACAGCAAGAACAACTTAGCCACAACTGAGCACCTGCTAACCTATTCTCACAATACAAGCTTTGATCAAACACCCAAGCACAAGGTGAGTATCATGCTTGGTTACAAACTACAGCAATGCACAGGTTTGTGGATAAGTTGAGCTCCAATTTAGGCTTTTTATCATTCAAATAATCTACCTTCAACAGTTCAGGAATTGGCCTTATATAGACCAGGCTCCTTGATCCTGCCCATTCAATGTTTGTTACATCCAAGGGCTTAAAATGCCTTGTAGTTACAACAACCAAAAAGTAGATAAAAGTCTTCTGATAAGGACGAGATACAACAATTTTAACAACAAGAAAACAGACTAAAACAAAGTTAAGAAAAGTACTTTGTCTTCTTTTCTGAAATGACAATGGTGAAAGAGACTGCTTTAGACTTTGTCTAGCTTCTTGGGACTGTCCTTAGACCTACTTTTGAGACTACTATGACCCCCACAATTTCCTTATTAATGCTTGCTCATGGCTTGATCAAAAGAAAGGACTCCGTTTGCCTTTTGCTCACACAATGATGTTGGACCCTGACTGCCTGACTGTTTTATTTGAGTTGGCTGCTACTTATAATTAGCTAATGTTGTCCAGGTATAAAATGGAGCTAAGCCCTTGTACTACCATACCCCAATATTTGGAATCATGACTTAGAACCATGACTTAGAACCATGACTGAGTGGTTGTTTGCTTATGTTGGACTGATGAAGTTGGCTTGATCTTTGTTGCCCTAGGCTTCAACTCCTGTTGCATATGTACTAGAGTTCCTACAAATCCCGTTTTACGTTCCTTAGGTGATAATTTAAAAATATAACATATGCATGACTCAATTTTTGTTTGACTTGTGTAGCATATTTTCCTTTTTCGTGAAAGACGAAAGACCGTGAATCATGACAAAAGAGGTAGTCGCATAGCTTAATAGTCACTTAGGAAATCCTGTTAGGTTCATATACCTACACTTAAGACATTTCTTAAGTAAAACTAATTAACTCTTTAATTAGTTACAAGATCTAGTTACATGCAAATTAAAATAAAACAAAGTAGAGAAAGATTTTGTTCCTCACATTGAGTATTATACGGATATGGGCACAAGTACAAGACTCCTTCTTGTAATTGTTCTTGAGCTAGATGATTAAGGGATGAACTTCCAAAGGCTCCAAGAGTAGGAACCCTCCTATAAGTTGCACCTAGACTATCCCTTAATCACTCAAATACTTGTTATACTAGAACAATATATGAGTACCCTTAAAAACAAGTATACAACACTCCACTTACTACTTTAGTAATGTGGTGTTTATACTCCAACAAAAGTTCTATGAAACTTCTAAAGTTTCTAAGTATTTTGTTGTATTTTCTAGTGAGATGTTGAGTGAATATTATGAGATGTTCAAGTAAGTTCATAAGAGGAAAACATCCTCTTATTGTGCATCAATGACCGGCCAAGCATGGGTAACAACAAGCATGCTCATTACGTTTTGTCTAAACAATGCAATAGGGTGGCTATAGGTGTTTAGGCTACTAATGATTATGCTTAATCTTGATTAGAACAACATTAAAGCCTAAACACTACCCTACACTCAAGCATGCCGGTTTTGGGCACTTAAAATGGACTCCATATTATATTAGTGATTTTGTCATTTGTCACACATGTGACAAGTGACATGTGACATGTTATCTCATAATATAATTATGTATTTAACTAATTAAATACAATTTCATGTCAAATAAATTAAACTTAACATTTTAAGTAATAATTTATAATCACATATATATAAAATGGGTCATCTCATATTTGGTTGATGTGATCTACAACTAATTGTAATTATGATCAACCAATCATGCTTATCTCAAATATTTCATAAACATTAAGCATTCTAATATAACAATTATATTATTGAATCTTATTTAATCATATTACAATAAGATATTTTTCTCACTCGTAAACTCGTTATGTTTAAGGGATTAATTAATCTGTATCGTTATACAATTAATTAATATTCTTAATTAGGGAATCGTCCTTTCGGTGTGACCTCAAGGGATCAACTGATCACCACCGTCATACGACAGTAATGTCAAACTCTAGTAAGCCAACCATTACCGATTAATGTGGATCAGTTGACTATAATGTTAATCATCCCTTTGTATTCTTGTTAATGAGATTTAATTAAGTGATCGCACTATTGTTGAGGACACTCACTCCAACAATCTCCCACTTGTTCGCAACAAGTGTGCGTCACCAATTCTCTTGTCCTATTTTAATCTCCCACTCAATGCAAGGTGTATTGCAGGTCGTAATTGCACGTGATCATATCTAGAGTGGTTACCACGATCTGGAGAGTAACTGTCTGACCGGAATTATCTACCGTAGATACCTTCCGAGCGTGGCCACGCATTTCCATCTTACTACTCCTTGAGTGGCCTTGAGATATTGGATAACCCTGACAAGGGGTTGGACAATTCTTATCGCACTATTCCCTTCGTTCACTCACAGTCCTTCATGACCCAATAATTGCCCATTCACCCCTTTTTACAGAATGGCTTGGGGCAAAAATCAAAGTCAATCAGAAACTATGCCGACTTGGGCGAATAGTCTCTAGTCTGAAGAATTGACTAAACAAGAATATTATAGTAGCTTTTGCCACGACCAGGCTTTATGAATTGCCAGAACTCTATAAACGGTCACTACCCGACAGAGTGTCCCATATAGTATGTCTATGTGATCGACTAGTCATCTCATATGACTCTATGGCACTTGAACTTGTCATCAATCACATCACACTCTAGTCACTTTGAGACGTCACCTCATGTAAGCAACTAGGGGCCAATGCTATGTTAATCCAGTTCACTTTAATAGGGTTCAAAGTTGTCATTACAACCTATTTGGATTTCTACAAAGCACAATAATGAGTTTCAGAAACTCAAACGGTAAATGTGATTATCACATATGAACAATCAACACCATGTTATTGCTTCATATCATATAATCTAAAGTATACAAGTTCCATAACACTTCATGGTCCTCTTGTCTAAATGCAATAAAAGCTTGGATGGTGGATATACTATGTATCCATTTGTTCCAACTTTATGAATTGCTCCTTTTCTTTCCACTCATCGTTATTCCTTATAACATGAAGTTTTTCAAAGTACATCACTAGATCTCTATCTAGTCTTGGGCTCTTTAATCTTAAAAGATGCTCCCACTTGTTATCATTATAACCACATGATTAGTATCTTGGTGGAAGGGTCTACTTATTAGATCCTTATAATCCGACGTCCACAAAGTTTTCACACCAATGGGGTTGGTCAAAATGGATAAGAGCAAACTCTTGACTAGACTTAAGGAGACAAGTCAAAACACACTAGAGCAACACTACCTAGGGTGTCTTAAGTCTATTCTAGTAGGCAAATGCCTAAACGCAAAAAGAAGTTACAGTGACCTATTCACTTTTGCCAAGGTTCCCATTTAGACAATTTCTTCACAAACATTCCTAAATGCAATTATATGTCATGTATGCACACTACGAGTAAATTACAAATAACTCCCTTATATAATCAACCTTTTTCAAACAACTCCCTTTTATAACTTTTTATCCAAATAACTCCCTTTTAAAACATGTTTTTAAACAAATCAATACCTCTTTTCCTAAATGAGACTTCATTTCAAATTTTTCAGCCAAAAACTCAATTTTTTCATTCATTTTTCACATGCATAAGATACTGAACTCTTATTTACTTTCTTAATCACTAAATAATCAATTAAAATAAGAAACCTAACTTATAAAGTTGTGACTTGAGTGTGTATGATTCGAGTGAATTAAAAATAAACTTAGCTTATTATCTTTTGAGAGAGGTTTGGAACATATATGGGGCTATGAAACTAAAGTATCGGTCTAGGAATTATATTTGAAGGAAAGAGAATTCGGCTTTTATTAAAATAAGTCTAATTCCGGACAACAAACATTTATATGTATAAAAATATGTTTTAAAAGGGAGTTATTTGGATAAAAATTTTTAAAAGGGAGTTATTTGAAAAATGTTGATTATATAAGGGAGTTATTTGTAATTTTTTTCAAACTAATATATACAATTCTAATGAAAATGCTCTAATATACTACATGCCATATAAACTAAAATTCAATCTCATGACAACATACAAGCCTACATAACCTCCGATCCTCTAAATTTAACATCACAACCATCCATAAATTCCCACGCTTCTCAATAAATAATAAAAATGAAGAGAAGAGGGAAAAGAGATTGGAAAGATTCTACGGCAGGGGGAAATAAAAGTCCCACGCAGTATGATCATACAAAAAATAAAAAACGCTTAAGACGTGAAATTTTATGTGATGGTAGTTTAAAAGAAAAGCTCCAAAATTTGAGAATTAAAGAAGGAAAGCGCGGAAAGGAGAAAGAGGAGACCAAAAAAGAGCGGCAAAAGGGGGCAGTAAGAAGAATAGGGTAAAACCGCGAAACACTGTGGGCTCCTAATAATATACTTCTACACCCTATTTATTTATTTATTAAGTTTAAAAATAAAATTAATCTCCGCAGCAAAATACCCCCAAATAATATCCGAAACGTTTTTCTTATTTAATTCTCCCTCTTTTTTTTTTTTTTTTTTCCCCAGATCTTCAATCTTCAATTTTATTTCTCTCAAAAACTAATCAAACCCTAAAATCCTCACTCCAATTAAACCAAAACCTGATAAATTCGCCGATTGTTTATAGAAAAGAAAAGAAGAGGAAATGAGAAAGTTGAATAGATGAAGAAGAATGCCGGAGCTGCGTAGTGGAGCGCGCAAAGGACGTAATAACCCGAACAACGAGATTCCGGCGGCACGCGGACAGCGTGGAAAAGGTCGTAGGAATACCAGACAAGCAGCAGCACCGGCTAAAGTGGATGTGAAAACGACGCCGTTACAAGTCATGGATGAATTTGATAGTGGTGGTAATAATGCTGCTGCTGCTGCTGTTAATAATAATGCTGTTGATGATGCTCCTTCTACCTCACCTATACCTGATAAGGTTTCTATTTTTTTTTTAAATAAAGTTTTTGTTCTTCTGGTCACCATTATTATTATTATTATTATTATTATTATTATATGGTTTCGATGATGATTCATGTCGACTGACCCCGAATTATGTTGTCATTGTTGTTAGGGCGATAAAGTTGCAACCTTTTGATGCGTAGGATCATCTGTGCTGATTTTTGTTTATGTATTTCTTAGTTAGGCTAGTCATATGCGCAGTTTGAAGATTGATTTATAAACGGGTTCGTGTTAGTCGACCATAATTACTTAGGACTGGACCTATGCTTATGGGTTGTTAGTTTGTTTATTTATTTATTTATGCCCTCATATATCATGTATGTATAAAGGTTCGTGCTTTATATCTGTATGAGTGTATGTATACTAATGGCTTAGTTTATGTGTGTTGTTGTTATTCGAGTATTAAACTTCTTACCTTAGCGGTTGCTGCTGTCCTATTGCCTTATTAGTTCCCATATCACATCTTCATCATGTTATGTGCCCCTTCTTTTATATGCGTATCTATTTATGTTTAGTATGTTGCTCAACGAGGGTACTTTAATCTTACTTGAATGCACCACTGTCCCTCAGCTGTGTCCTTTTTTTTTACTCTCGTTCTTTGCATTGCACCAAGTGTAATGGTTCAAAGTTAAGACTGCTTTCAGCTCTATTTTTGTAAAGGTATTGTGACTCTCCACCTTTTTTTTATCTAGGTGTTGATTTTTTATTCCACTGCTTTCTTCTTGGGAACATTTTGCAACTTGTTTTCACGTTTAAGTTTTCAAGCTTCTTGTTGTACTGGTCGTTAGAGGTTTGTATGACTATCGGAATGCCTTGTCAACTGTGAAGGATACATGGATGAAGCTTCCATTATTTTCATGCATCTGAACTAAAGATCCTACGCTTATGGAAAAAGAGTTTAGATGTTGATCATCTGATAATCTCGTACCACATTTTGAGAGTAAACTATGCATTTGTTCTGCTTCATCAATTGATTGACTGCTACATCTTCTTTTGGATTGGTTACAGGTGCAGGTTGGTGGTTCTCCCATGTACAAAATTGAAAAGAAGCTAGGAAAAGGTGGTTTTGGTCAAGTCTATGTTGGGCGACATGTTGGTGGTAATACTAGTGAACGAACCGGCCCAGGGGCTTATGAGGTACAACTATTTGGAGCTTTTTTGGTTTTCGGGGGTGTTGTTGCTGTTAGTTGTTGACATATGTATCTTTTAGAAGACAGTGTTGATGAAATTGCTTTTTCATTATAAAGGTAGCTTTGAAATTTGAACATCGGAGCAGCAAAGGCTGCAATTATGGGCCTCCATATGAGTGGCAAGTCTATACGTAAGTATAGTATCTTTTTTTGAATTTGTCCGTGTTTCATGTCTTTATCCTTTGAGCTTAATCATTGAAGAGTATAACATGTTAGATTAGTATTTGTATTCTGATAACATCTTGCTTGTTCCTCAGCACTCTAGGAGGCAGTCACGGAGTTCCACGGGTGCATTACAAAGGCCGACAAGGCGATTACTATATCATGGTAGGACATTGTATTTAGGGATTTCGAGAATATTATTTTGTCTTTGAAAAGGTACTAATTCGGAATTGGTACAGGTTATGGATATTCTAGGACCAAGCCTTTGGGACGTTTGGAATAGCAACTCTCATTCGTAAGTTGTTATTTGGGATCCTCTTACCCAAATTTCAACATATGTTGTTTCTGTATCTTGAGTTTGTGTCTATATTTACGTATGGTTTTTTTTTCCAGAATGTCAATTGAGATGGTTGCTTGCATTGCAATAGAAGCGATCTCAATTTTGGAGAAAATGCATTCCAAAGGGTAAGTATATTGCTTCTTTGAATCCTTGATGGTTTTGTGAGAGATACCTCTTTAAGGGAAGATATGAAAATGTGTATGAGGTGGAAGTTTTGTCAAAGCAACTAAGCAAGTTATAAGAATCATGGATGAGATATACTTTCTGAATAAAAAAAGAAAGCCTGGCAAAAGCTCTCGTTGTGAGTACTATATTCACTTTTGTAAAACTTGCTACCTAAATAAAACTCTCTCATGTACCTCCATTCGTTTGCTCTCAACAACTCACACCCTGCCAATCTTATGCACTCACAGAAGTTATCTATTCTGTAATCTATTTAATTTTCTATCTATGTAATTTCAATAGTCACAAGTAAATCTCGGTAGTCCTTGGTGTTCAGGGTGATAACTCTCACCAAACAATTGATCATCACATTAGCTTTGCTATTAGAGGTAAATAATCGGCAATACCAATTAAAACAACCCTAGATTATTTCCTTTTTCATTATCCTACATTCCTTCATCTGTACTATAATAATCAATCGTAATTGCTCTTTCATAGACGCGTTTTACTCTTTCGTGGACTTTTTTTTTTCATAATTTTCCACCATCTACCCTTCTCTAAAAAGACAAAAAAAATCTCACCTTTCTATTTCTCTCAAAAAATTTACCAATGTATAGCAAATTCAACAATTATACATCCAAATTCACATATTATCAATTAGTAATTCAATTTAAATATGTAAACACCAATTTATTGTATCAATTTAATAGCATTAACATAATTTTAGGGATATTTTTATACAAAATTAGGGTTTTGATTGAAAGGGATGGCAGCAAAGGGGTGGGCTGGTGGCGGACACGGAGAGGGAGGGCGATGGGCGAAAGAGGGGCGCCGGTAGGCAAGCAGCGGTGGCAGAGGGGGAGACCAGTGGTTAGCGAAGTGGTTGCAGCGAAGTGGCGGCAGTTATCAGGGGAGAGCGAAGGATGTGGGGGAGAAGGCCAGCGGTAGACGAGTATGGGTGAGGTACGTCGGCGGTAATCAGAGGGGTAGGGGATGTCGGCGGTTAGGCAACATGGGTGGGGCAGTGGTGGTGACGCGGTGGATCATAAGGTGGTAAGGGGTGGAGGCATGGGTGGTGTTTGTGAGGTAGAGGGAGGAAGTTAAAAGAGAGATTAAGAATGAGAACAAACTTGAGAAATATGGTGTTAAAATGACCGGGGTAAAGTGGTCAATTTTGTCCATGAAAGAGTAAAATATGTCCATGAAAGAGCATGACCCTAATCAAATATACGTAGGCACATCTTATTTGTCAAATCCCAATGCTCAGCTCTCTCTGTTTCCTTAAATTTTTCCTCCCTCTACTAATCACAAAAACAATTTTCGAATTTTCACCTAATTTGTGGTAAAAAAACTCACTTATGTACAAACCCTAATTCAAATTTAAACAATATATTGAGTTGAAGGAGGACATAGAAATACAACTGAAGCAGGGAACCAATTGTGCAACCGGAGAAAGTTTGCTTTTATTGACCCAACTAAACGATTAAGCAAAAACAAGGCCAAATTTCTTAAAGAGGTTATGAGAGGTTCATATTAGGCAACAAAACATATAATTTGGCCAGAGGTTTTATAAATTTGACAGCATGCAATTTATTTGATCAGGAAATAATGTTTGTGAAATGTTTTCGCAAATATGATTTGAGGCTCTAATATTTTGAATAAGTATGGTTTTTTACAGTAATTTTGGAAACTTTTTATACATATGTAGGTTTTCGTAAGTGCACGTACGAGGTAGCTATTGAAAATTTTAGTTGATTAAAATTTCCCCTTTAATATCTTAAACTGTGTCATACTATGCTTCTAGATGTTAATCAATTTGATGTTGATTATTCATTTCTTGGTGTATATATTGGTATATTCTGAATATTTTCGCAAATTCTGTAGATATGTGCATGGAGATGTGAAGCCTGAAAATTTTCTGCTTGGCCTCCCTGGAACACCTGATGAGAAAAAGCTATTCCTTGTCGACCTTGGGTTAGGTGAGTTGCATTTTTTTTTTAATTCTTTGGAGCTCATGATTGTTAGGTGCTTTGCTTTTGTTAATAAAGTTTTGTTCTCTATTTGCAGCTACAAAATGGAGAGATACCACAACTGGGTTGCATGTTGAATATGATCAACGACCAGATGTTTTCAGGTCTTATCAATAACTATATTAATGGAATCATTGATATCCCTTGATTACATTGTGTTTATTTTAACATTTTCTGGGGTACCCTTATTACTTCAGGGGGACTGTACGATATGCTAGTGTTCATGCACACCTTGGGAGAACAGGGAGCCGTAGAGATGACCTGGAATCACTTGCATACACACTTATTTTTCTTCTCCGTGGCCGGCTTCCTTGGCAAGGGTATCAGGCATGTACTCAATCTTCTGTGATATGTTCTTTGGTATTCTCAAGAATTACACGTGGGTTTCTTATTATATATTTGTAATTAATTTTTCAGGGTGAGAACAAAGGCTTTCTTGTATGCAAGAAGAAAATGGCAACGTCTCCTGAAAGCCTGTGCTGTTTCTGTCCCCTACCTTTCCGACAATTTGTAGAGTATGTTGTAAATTTGAAGTTTGACGAAGAACCTAGCTACGCTAAGTATGTTTCTTTGTTTGATGGGATTGTTGGGCCTAATCCAGACATCAGACCAATCAACACAGATGGTGCCCAGAAGGTATTGCCTATGAAATTTCTTTCTTGTTATCTTCTCATTGAGCTCTCAGTTCCTACACTTGTATGATTGCTAAAAGGGTGTGTTTTTTCAAAGTTGATACATCAAGTTGGTCATAAGAGGGGCCGATTGACGATGGATGATAACGATGATGACCAACCTAAGAAGAAGATTCGGATGGGAATGCCTGCCACTCAGTGGGTTAGTGTATACAATGCTTGTAGACCAATGAAACAAAGGTAAAATAACTGACACCTTTAGATGAAGAATGTCGT
The DNA here is from genome assembly GCA_022085475.1 of Heliosperma pusillum. Classification (NCBI taxonomy): domain Eukaryota; kingdom Viridiplantae; phylum Streptophyta; class Magnoliopsida; order Caryophyllales; family Caryophyllaceae; genus Heliosperma; species Heliosperma pusillum. The sequence goes on along the minus strand of JAIUZE010025648.1, from coordinate 12,062 downwards.
TTTGTAAGGTTTTACAATAGTCATGTAAATGCTAATTGAAAATTGCTCTGCTCCAGGTATCACTATAATGTTGCCGATAACAGGCTTGATCAACATATTGAGAAAGGAAATGAAGATGGGTTATATATTAGCTGTGTTGCTTGTTGTACAAATTTGTGGGCATTGATAATGGATGCTGGCACTGGCTTCAGTGATCAAGTTTATGCACTTTCACCGCATTTTCTAGACAAGGTATCTATCTGTTTGGAGTTTATGCTTCTACATCTATTGCCTAGGAAAAGAAGTAATTTGCATGATTTATTCTCATTTTCTCTACGTCATACGCCTTTTTGTAGGAGTGGATTTTGGAGCAGTGGGAGAAGAACTACTATATTAGTGCCATTGCTGGAGCTCATAATGGTCACTCATTGGTCGTCATGTCCAAGGGTATGCAAAGAACAAATTTAAAAAAAAAATATATGTATATATATATATATATTTATATTTACGGTCTCGACCTTCGAACCATTTAATTAAATGAGGAATACTTAAGTATTTAAGTTGGTCTCATATGTGAGGCCGTCTCATAAGATTCGCGGAAGGTTTTATCTACTGTTTTGTGCCGTTTGGACAGTGAGATGTTCCTTTATTTCCTTAATGTTTCCTTCCTTTCCATTGTGTACTTACAGGCACTCAGTACTTACAGCAGTCTTATAAAGTTAGCGATGCATTCCCATTCAAGTGGATTAACAAAAAGTGGCGTGAGGGTTTTTACGTCACTTCCATGGCCACCGCCGGAAGTCGTTGGGCAGTTGTGATGTCCCGTGGTGCGGGATTTTCAGATCAGGTTCTTCTACGAGTATTTTAATATCATTCTTTGCCAAATTCATTTATTCGGCTTGTCTAATTACTCTATAACTTATATGTGGCTGTCTTACAAGTGAGGCAACCTATTAACCCTATATGTTCTTGGTTGCAGGTTGTAGAACTAGATTTCTTATATCCTAGTGAGGGTGTTCACAGAAGGTGGGATTCAGGTTACCGTATCACATCAACAGCAGCGACTTCGGACCAGACTGCTCTAGTTCTTAGTATCCCAAGAAGGAAACCTTCCGACGAAACACAAGAAACTCTTAGGACGTCAGCATTTCCTAGCACCCATGTCAAAGTAATTACTGTTAAATTCTCTCTGACTGACTCTGACCTTCACTGCTGTCTTGCTCTTCTGTGTTTTATCAGGATGTTATTAATTTTGTGCTATGCAGGATAAATGGGCAAAAAATCTATATATTGCCTCGGTTTGTTATGGAAGAACTGTCTCTTGAGATGCTAGCATTCCCCGGTACTGAAGTGTAGCATTCACATTTTGAAGACATGATCTTGGGGATCTGGCATCTGTATCTATGTGAAAACCACTGTGTGGTTTCTTCTAGTCTGATATTGATTGAGACCTGTGCATTACATATTTACATGTGTTGCCAATGTCGGGATGTCTGTGAAATTTCATATGCGGTGGGATGGAGGCATGTTGACGAGTTTGTATAGTCTTTTGGAGGACTTGGTCGATTAGTGATCAAGCATCTTTCTATTGCCGAAGCTTTCTTTAACCTGTAAAGATTATTACAAGGGCATTACCCTTTTCCCCTTTTCTTTGTCGTCCCGTACAACTGTTGCATGTGTAGCTCGTATCTACTGTAGTTTTGCTGACAAGAAGACAGTTGTGTTATGTAGTATATGACTAATATCAACGAGCTGTGCACTCAATAAAACTGTCTGGCCCTCCGCTGCTAAGCCCATTATTATCGGCAAGTCATGCCTACTTTGATTGCGTTGTCTCTGTATTCTGCTAGTTTTCTGATTTTGGTCTTTTTTCTGTTGTATTTCTTGGGAACTTCTGGTTACCTTTTAATACAAGGTCTAGTGAAGCGTAGTCTCCTTGTCAACTTTCTGGCTAGTTTTCTGCTGCTTATTAACCAATTTCTGTTTTCGGTTTTCCCATTTTGATTTTAGTTGTGCGTGCTGAAACCTGTTGATCAACGAAATTTTTGGTATGGTGGTTATCACACGCCCCTTGATCATGAGGTCGAAAGTGATTTGTGTAACTGCATATTTATCATTCAAAATATCATTAATCTAAATGCCTAATAAACATTGGCGAGATTTAGGCCTTGTTTAGATAGAATGAGTTTGAAGGGGAGAAAGTTGGAGGGAGGTAATTTTCATTGTTTAGACAGCAAAATAGGGTGGAAGGATTTGGAAGGAAGGGGTAATAGATTTATAGATCCCTCCATTTCTCACCTCCAAGGCAAAATGTTTCCCCTTCAATATAAGAGATATTTTCGGGAAAACCTTCGCTTACCATTCCACTCACCCCTCCATTTTTGGTTTCCATACAAGTTAGTCTATTCCAATCTTGATCACCGAAAAGTTTTTATGAGGAAATTATGGTAGTAATTACTGTGTTTTACCAATCTCATCTTATTGTGTTGTTATCCTTTTGTTTGATCCTGATTTTATTAGGTAATTGGATTATATATGTGCATTTTGTTACTTTTGTGATTAAAATATAGTAATAATTAGAAAGTAAACAATTGTCCAAATACATATCTAAAGGTATAATATAAAAAAGATACAACATACGGTCATTTTTAAGCTTTTCTGGGTTGATGTTGCGACAATGTCCAACAAAAATAGTTGTATTTGACAAATGATATTTAGAAGGAACCATTTAATGAATGAAATAGAGGCGTATTCATTTGGTTATCAACGCATGTTTTTCTCAGGATTAATTTTGTTCATGACTTTAGATTAATTCCCGATTCCTTCAACATAAATCCTCATATGATTCCGCTAAAGTTTGATGTAATGGTTGTTATACACTAATTTATAAGTCCTGATTATGAAGAAATTTTTTTCAACTCCATCGACTACACCTTTCGGCCTAATCTTAGTCCCTGACTCAACCTCTATGGACGAACCTTGCAAAGAAAAAATCTATCGACTACACCTTTTAGCTTGATCTTAATTAGTGAGTCACCTCTATGAAAGAACCTTTGCAAGGGAAGAATCTAAACATATCCCTTTCTAAAACAATGTTCAATGTGGAATAAGTAGTTGTGTAATGAATAAAAGCTCCACCATTTGTTCAACTCATTGTGTAATCCCATGCAGTGTAACATCGAAGAACACAATATTTTACTTGATGAACACTTGGACCATTATATTGTAAGAAGGCATATTAACTCAGCACTCTTTCTCTAAAACTCTCCCACCTCTTTCTTAAAACAAAACCCAAACAAATACTTTAGCACCTCCACTCCACTCCACCCACCACCTCTTCCCAGTCTGCCCCGTCGCCGGAGATCGACCGTCCTGGCCTTTCTCTGATGACGATGTTTCTCTCATGTTCGGATAAAGATATTTTACTCTATTTCCCGCATTTTCTTTGTGTTCACGTTCTCCCCTCTTACTCGACGGTTTTTGGAGACTGATCCGTTGTTGGTCTTGTTTGGTTTTGATCTGGTGTTGTCTTTCTCCAGTCCCCCTTTCCCTTCGTCCGTATTCTTCACTGATAGTCGTGCATATCCCAGGGGAGGTGTTTCCCCTCCCCTTTCCCCCCACCTCCCTTGAACGATTGGTGTTTGATGTGTTTGCCGAGGGTAAGCTAAGTCTTGTTTATGGGTCAGGTCAGATCTGATGGTGCTGGACCAATATGGCATTCCCCCTTCCCCTCGCCCCCTTCCCCGTCATAGGTCCGTGCTCTGTCCGGTGGTTTCAGTGATGGTCCTTCATCTATCTCTTTCGTTGCATGCACGGGTGTCCTTGGGGATTTCGAGTCCGTCTTTGTTGAGTCCTCTGGGTTTTTGCAGTTTAGTAACTCCTGCTATGTTGTTCTTCTTTATGGGGGCATGACTTTGGATTTCTGGTTGAGTAGTGTGGGGAACTTTCTTTTTGTTTAAATTTTGGTGAATATGGATGTACTTGGTTTTATTTGAATGGTGGGGTTTGAGCTGGCTTGAGTCGAGTTGTGTTTGTGGGGTTGGTTGGTTTGGTGGTGGTGGTTTCTTCCTTAAATATTATGTCATATCAGTTTTTATTTATGTATTCCTTATTTGTCATAATAAGCTCCTCTCACAGGAGTCTTTTCAGTAACTATTAGAGTCGTTATCGTCTCTTCCAAGCTAGTTTAAGTCGAATAAATGTTGCTCGGAGTATGGTGGTCGGTGGATTGACTGAGGGGATCCTGTTGATTCGTCTTATTATTTGCATGATTGATGTCTTGATCCGTTGATTTTATGACCATGGGGTCGATCTCGAAGGTATAGGAGATTTTCTTCGTCGATGGATTCGTCGTCTTGCTCGTCAATTTGTCTTTCTACGGTCTTTTCGTTAGATCGTAAGCACACCTCGTTATTGTCCTTCAGTGGCTCGTATGTATCATCGTCGTTTAGAGATCTACTGTGGGTGATGCTGGTTCAGACACGCATATCCATCATTTGCTTATGCCGCATCAAGCCTTTGTTGTTTTAGATGGTCTAATTGCAGTTGTAATTTTAGTTTACGCTTTATGTGTATTTGGTATGTTTCGTTGTTTAGCTTTTAGTTTATATCCTAGATCTTATATCGGGATGGATTTGTATGTTGTTCGTATGGCAGTGTAAGCCATCTTCTCAATTGTTATATTGCTGTACTGAATATTGACCGAATTTTTCACTGTCAATATATTATTTTTTTCGTCGAAAATGTTTTGATAACAAATGTAAATATTTAATTTTTATAAATTTATGTTTTTTATTATTCAAGATATTGACGATTAAAGTTTAGGAACATTGATTTTTAAAAAGCAAATAAGAAGATAAAAAAACTGAAGTGTATCTTTATTACTTTAATATGCGAGCTTGACGCTACTTAGCAATGGACAACATAGTTTTTTCAGGTGAGGATAATTTTTAGCCTTCTCTTTGGCCATGTAGGGAGTACTTAAGGTTCCATTTTTAGCCTTCTCTTTAACGTCTAGTGTTCGCCAATTCTTGTTAAAGACGGATTAGGATAGGACATAGGTCATTCATTTACGATAAAATGTAACTATTTTTTCTGACAAAATGTTACCATTACATTTAGGTTAAAAATGGGTTTCTATTTCTTTAAGTTAATTTTTGGCATAATTTGTTAAAACTGGGTTTCCATTTCTTTAAGTTAATTTTTTAAAAGTAGTTTTAAAAAAATAGAAGCACCAAATTGGGGCTTCTATTTTTATGGGCAAAAAGGCAAGTTTTGAGCTTTTGATAATTTATTTGGAGCCTTTAATAATGATGTGTTTGGCCAAAAAGTGATTTTAAGTTCAGAAACACTTTAGATAGTTAGGCCTAACACACTAAAAGAATAGGCAACATGAAATATTTTCCCTCCAAAATGCATTTTTATAGTTTCTATCATTAAACTATAATCTTTTAATCAAACTATAGTTTTTTCTATTAATCTATGAACTGTAATCTTTTAAATAAAATAAAATAAAATTGGTATAAATGCATAAAATACAAATTGTTAAATCTTTTACTTGATGGTATTATTTATGATTTGACGCATACTTACCCGTATAAAAGAAAACTATATAAAATGCTATTATTAGCTTCATGATAAAAAGAAATCATTAGCTTTAAAAAAAATCATTAAAATGGTTACTCAATTTTCTTGGTTAGTTTATACATTGATTTATTTATTAAATCAAAATACATTGTGGTGAAATATGAAAATTAATGAGATGTCGATTTGACCTATAAGTAACACAGTAAAAAGTAAAATCTCTATATATACCGCGCATATAATGCGTAAGATCTAGACTAGTTTATCATTAAATAGTTACATTTTATTATAAATTGATTACAATAGAACAAGACGGTCATAAGAGAGACCATATCCAGTTCTTATATAAGACCATATTAAGGTGAGACCAATTACAATACTTTCAATTCCCCCATATACGATGGTTGGTTGATTTACGAAACCTCAACTATTAATTGACTCGGTTTCCGCGTACACAAAAGCCATGATTCATATCATACTTGTAGATTTGGACAAGTTTTTGTACATTACATTTCAAAATAAAAGATGTTTGTCCAGAGTCCAGACCCATGGACTTCCACAATATATTACAGAGCATGTGCAACAAAACTTGTTGCATTGTCACTCGTTTTTGTGCTAATACAACCGTCCATGGGAATGTGCAAGTAGACATCCCAAATGAATGCAATTTAGGGGATCAACATTAGCATCTTGAACTTTCAATTGTACGGGCCTGACTTTCAAGCTTCATATTTCAAGATCTACTCGTGCAAATCCTTTGCTTCTTGAGTCATTGAAAAACTTATGGTCTTGGATATACAATGAATTTGGAATCAACCCAATAGAAGGTATATAACTTGACTTATGACTGCTACAAGACAGCCCCTACAGAAGAGTGCAATGTAGAGATCAGCCTGACCCCCTCTTCCCAAATGGATCATAACTGAAGATTGGAGCAAGCTATTTGTGTGATTCCAAATGGAGGAGAAAGACAACTCACCTAGCTTTTTTATGGTACCTATAAGGACTCCTAACTCTTCATAAAGATAAAGTTATGGCCTGAGCAAAACGGGTATAGTTAGTGGCAAGTCTGTTGGGCATTTGATTAAGACCAATCAGCACTCAAAGTTGCATAACTCAAAATCTACTTAATGTTTAGGGGTGATTATTTTTGGAGGAGAAAGCTAACATCCATAGATTTCAAATGCGCTATCATGGGTCTTAAAATTCATCATGAGCAGAGAGTTATGAGTGTTACAAAATTCAATCAGAAGGGTTTATGTCTTATCTCACCCGGTTCAGGTCCAACATCAAAGAGCTTCGTCCAAGGCAACCCCTAATATGAATTAAGTTATTACAAGGCCTAATACTATTATTTTATGGTCTAGGAAGATATAATTCCAGGACAGTTTTTGCTAATTCACAATAAAAGAGCACGTTTAGTTAAGTGTAAACAAATGGGTCCAGATAGGGATATTTCAGCATTGTCCTGTGCCAAGGCTGTTTTGGGTGCTATATTTGGCTAGGCAAGACAAGGGCACGACTTTAAAGGCATACTAACCCTTTGTACTTGAATATGGTAGCTGCCAAGCCCAAGCTCCAAGGTCTTACACATCTTAATTGACCTTGTACAACAAGACAAAGAGGAGCAGCCTGTTTTCTGTTTTCTGCTTTATGCTTTATTACTTTATGCTTTTGTTTCCTAGTTACTATTCTGATTTGTGTAAGGCCAAGGCCACAACTTCTTGTACATTAGATGATGCATTTGAGACCCTTAGATGTGTATCTCTTGGCCTATATAAGCCTTGCTTTGTAACCAAAGAAATCAGATTATGATGAATTGAAAAAAAACTGAACTTTGTTCAAGCACAAAACTCTTAGCAGAGGCTTGAGTCTTGTTTGTGTGTTTAACTTACTTTTGTGTGGGTTAAATACATGATGTATAAGGTTTATTGCTTGTGTGCTTGAGCCTTAAACACACCCCTTCAGTCTGTGCTTGTGTGCTAGGATTGAAGGTTCTATCTGTTCTGCCTGGCCTAGTGCAGGTTCCTTGAGTCTTTTGAGTGATTAAGTGAGTGTGTGAGGGAGTTTTATTCCTAGCTCCTTTTAGCCTCTGAAAACCTCTATTTTTGTAGAGATTTCAGTTCAATTGGTTATCAGAGCTTTGGTTTGTGAGTTTATGTTTTCCTACCTACATTATAAACACAAAAACCACCTGTTATCATGATGGGAGTGCAATCTGATTTGTGTGAGAAAATAAGTAGCAAAGTTGTTATGCCTTATGTTCCATGTTAAAGAATGGAGCCTTATGACCTTGGTTTCATCTCCAAGTCCTTAGAAGAAGCTAGGATAAAGTTCCAAGCTTTAAGAAGAAGGTATGAATGTGATATGCTTCCAAAGAAGGCAACCAACAACTATGGTGTTCCAAGGGAGCCTAAAACACCTGATTTGTACCATTGGGAGTACCACCTGTCACGTGAGTGTTCTATGTCCTCTCCTACCCTTGGGAGCAAAGGTAAAAAAACCATTACTTCCTTCCTTTAATGGTGAAAACAGTAGAGCATTTGTGTCTTGGTTGTATGTTGTTAAATGCTACTTTGAGCACAATTGTTTTTCTGAGGAAAGGAAGCTTGAAATAGTTGTGTCTTGTTTAAAGGTTAGTGCTTTGTTATGGTACAAGGTCCTTAGAATTTCAAGGATGAATGAAGAGAAGGGTATGATTAGGTCATGGCATAAACTTGAAAGGAACATGAGACTAAGGTTTCTACCTTGTTCTACCATGGATAGTTTGTGGACTGAACTTAAGACCCTTAAGCAAAATTCCTTGAGTGTTCATGAGTATGCTAAGTTGTTTGAAGAGTTAAGCTTTGTTTCCGATATGAATGATGAGGTTGTGCAAAAGGGAGTTATATTTTACCATGACTTAAAATCTGAAATTGCAAGGAGGATAGATTTAAGATTGTTGTATCCATATAATGAGATGTATGGTTTGGCTTTGTCAATTGAGGAGACCTTAGAGAGGGCTAAACTCTTTAAGTCCTTATGTGGAGGATCCCTTAGGAGTAGTACCAATGAAAAGGAGGAACCACTCGAATATGAAATTCAAGAGGAATTAGAAGGATGCTTGGTCTCTCGTGAGTCTAAGATTAAGGATGTTCACTCTCCTAATGAGGGAGATGTAGGTGGTGTCCTAACATTCCCAAAGGAAGAGGAGTCAGCCAAACCGGCTACTCATCCTGAGACCCCACAAAGAGCAAGAGGATAAACTTGTTGCTTGCTCAAGTTCTTGCTTAAGCCCTTTAGAGGAGAGTAGCCTTGTCCTTGCCCATGAAGCCATCAATGACCAAGCTACTGATTTTGGTCCTAAAGAGGTGATTGTAGAACAAGGACTACTTTTGCTTCAAACCATAAAGTTTAGACAGTTCATGGTCATGTTCAATGGTGGTAGTTGTTGGGAGTCGATCAAGGGTGAAGCAAAAGAAGTGTATTGGGTTGTTCCATGCTCAAGAGTGCCAAATCTGATCTCCTACACAAGCCATGATTCTTGCTTCTTAACATTCATCTTGTGAGGTATATCTTGTGCCCTTGCATCTCCACACTTTCATTCTTACTGTGGGAATATATCCGTATACATCCCTTTAATCTTACAGGATTATAATGAAATTATGATTTATATGATTAACAGGTCATAAACGAAATTGCATAATAAACAAAGGGATTAGGAATAACCTTTAGTCCTCGTAAATTCGGCCTAAGAACAAATATCAAAGTAGATATCCTCCTAATCGTCTCACCCAAGATTGATCGAGAAATGCCCTTGTATTTGCTAGAAAATTAGAGAGAAAAAGAGTCTGTATCTTTTTGTGAGATGTGAAATTGATGATGAATAAAATTAGAGAGTTAGAATGAGTAAAACTCCTACCATATACTCCCTCTCACACGGCACAAAATAGGAGAAAATAAGGGATATTTTTCTCTTATTTTGTTACTCATTTGACCGAAAAATCAAAGAGTAATCTAGACTCTTTTTCGGTTAAATTCGCTTCCATTTAATATAATGTTATACATATTATATTTGTCTAATATGTTGTCATACATTAATAAGGTCCATTACAACATTTTGCAGTGGATATATTAACATAACAATTATTATGACAATCGTATAATATATACTTCAATTATAAATATCGGTATATTTATAATCCTGCTAATTAAATATAACGGTTTATGTTTAATTACGAATTAACATTTTAATTCGTTTAAGCTCACATTATATACTACAACTAAATATAACATTTTATATTTAATTACGAATTACAGTTAATTCGTCTTAGCTAACATTATTTAATCGTTATTAAATAATTATATCATCATCACATTGACTAACCTTTTAGTCAAAAACACCGACTAACCTTTTAGTCATTTAATAAGGCATCAATATGATTATTTTCTCAAATAATCACATCTCTCAATCACATCCTTTAGGTGTGACTTTTAGGGACCAGTTGATCACCGCCATCTGTATGACAATAACGTCAAACTTATCTAGCAAGCCAACCGTTATCGATAAACGTTAATCAACTGATTACAATACAAAGTATACCCTGTGAACCTACAGAGATTTATTTATGTTATTGCACTAACTGTGGAGGACACTGGCTCCAACAATCTCCCACTTGTCCGTACAAGTGTATGTGCGATAACCGATTCTCATATCCATATTAAATTTCTCCCACTCAATGTAAAACAATTTGCAAAGTCCGTATTCACAAGGGTCGTATTTTACAAGTGATCTGTATCAAGAGTGGTTTCCCCGACTAGAGAGTAACTTAAACTGATAAACGAATCTTTATTCGAGCATGGCCATGCATTTCAGTTACAGCTCCTCGAGTGGCCCTGAGAAATATCATATCCTGATAAAGGTGATATATTTTCTTCAACTCGAATCTTGCAGATCAGCGCAGTATGAAATGACCCAGTGAAAATCTTCTTCAGCTCCCTGTTCTACGGTGAGACCATGAGAAAGAAACCACAGTCCCACCCAAAAGCTGCCGTTATTTAACTCAATAGACGTCGATAGTCAAAGAATCGACTCTAGGAAACACTATGGTGTCCTATCCCACGCCTGACACCCTAAATGTTCTGAAACATTTTACTCCATAAACGCGTCCACAAAATTGTCCTGCGCAGTATCTTTATAACTCGCATCTGTGATCGATCAGTCAACAGTTTGACTTATGGCTCGTTGAACCCACCATCAATCGACGTCACAAAATAATTGCCAGAGTTATCAGCTCATGTAGGCGATTACGGACCAAAACAAAATATAATGTAATTCAGTTCACTTTGTGGTGTTCAATGTTGTCAGTACAACCCACATGAAAAACAAAATATAAAACAAAACAATGATTTCATAGATAGTTTTTATGAAAAAGATACAGGTGTCTAATCCATATAAAACAACTAATACAACTCAGGAACACGCTTAATTCCAATGGAAAAAACGTGCCCTTTATGCTTATCATATCTTAACGCTTTAGTGAGAGGATCTGCAACGTTATCATCCGTAGCAATCTTGTCTATCACTATTTCCTTTTGCTCCACGTAATCTCGGATCATGTGAGCCTTCCGTTGTACATGCCTAGACTTGTTGCTGGACTTAGGCTCCTTAGCCTGGAAGATGGCACCACTATTATCACCATAGATGGTGATCGGGTCATCCGAACTAGGAACTACAGTTAGTCCCTGTAAGAATTGACGCATCCATATAGCTTCCTTCGCAGCCTCTGAAGCAGCATAGTACTCGGACTCAGTCGTAGAATCTGCTATAACACTTTTTTTGGAGCTTTTCCAGCTGACCGCAGCGCCATTAAGAGTAAAAACGAATCCAGACTGAGATTTCGAGTCATCTCGATCCGTTAGGAAGCTAGCATCTGCGTAACCGATTGCGCATAGCTCAGTGTCACCTCCATAAGTCAATACCCAATCCTTAGTCCTCCGTAGGTACTTAAGGATATTCTTAACAGCTATCCAGTGGTTTCACCTGATTGCCTTGGTAACGCTTGTCATACTCAATGCTCTGCCACTATCATGGACGGTGCATATCATGCATACCTGTCGATCCTATATCTATTCATCAGAATCCGACTCATGCGCTCGACCCTCTTCCGTTTCTTTGGGGTGCCTGAGCTTACTGCAAATCCATCCCAGAGACCATCTGGAAGGCTTTCCCCCTTCTTTTTAGTTGGTCATGCTGAACCTCTCAAGAATCTTATCTATATAAGACTCCTGACTGAGGGATAACATCCGTCGTGATCTATCTCTGTCGATACGGATCCCCAAAATTCTTTGTGCCTTGCCCAGATCTTTCATCTGGAAATGGTTCTTTAACCAAACTTTTACCGAAGTTAAGAAAGGTATGTCATTCCCAATCAAGAGTATGTCATCAACATACAATATTAGGAAGACAATCTTTCTCCCACTCTACTTGATATATAAGCATGGTTCCTCGACCGATCGAG
>JAIUZE010025647.1:0-23856 GCA_022085475.1 Heliosperma pusillum | reverse complement strand
CGCACATACACTTGTGAGGACAAGTGGGAGATTGTTGGAGCTAGTGTCCTCCAAAGTTAATGTGATAACGTGTATAAATCTCTTACAGGTTCACAAGGTATATTTAGTATTCTTATCAGTTCATTAACGTTTATCGATAACGATTGCCTTGCTAGAAGTTTGACGTTATTGTCATTTTAATGGCGGTGATCAACTGGTCCCTAAAAGTCACACCTAAAGGATGTGTTTGAGAGATATGATTATATGAAAAATATGATCATATTGATGCCTTATATGACTAAAAGGTTAGTCAATGTATATGACTAAAAGGTAAGTCAATGTAATGATGATACGATTATTTAATACGATTAAATTATACTGGCTGAGACGAATTAAATGTTAATTCGTAATTGAATATAAACTGTTATATATAATTAGTGTATATAATGTAATTATTTAATACGATTAAATAATGTAAGCTTAAACGAATTAAATGTTAATTCGTAATTAAATATAAAATGTTATATTTAATTAGCAAATTATAAATATACGATGTTTATAATTGACGTATATATTATAATAATACATACACATATTATACATTAAATAAATAAAAGAAGGAAGACTCCTATCTTGACTATACTTCCTAAAACAAGTAGAAGAAAAAGAGGAGACTCCTCCCTCTACTAGACCTCTACTTGCATGGCCAAAAGAGGAGGAGGAGAGTCTTATATAAACTCTTCTTCTCTACATGATTTATCATTCATAAGTTGACACAAAAATCATCAGTAATTTTTATATTCTTTCTAGCACTAGAAAAGGCATATCTCAGAGCATCTTGGGTGCAACAATTAGGAAAATATCAATTTCGATATTTGTTCTTAGGCCATATGCTAGGACCAAAAGGTTGATTCTAATCTTTATGCTTTTCGTTTATGACTCGTATTTTCATATATTATAATTTCGTTATAATCCTTAAATTTCATGTATGAAATATACCGATATTTCCCAAAGAGACATGCCTCGGCAGCAGAGGACACTTGATTGAGTGCCGCGGATCGAGTGGCTTTCGACTCGATAAAGTATTGAGCTACTCGATCGAGGGACCTTAAGGGGCAGATGTTTGGCTTCGACATTGAGAGTTACTCGATCGAGTAAAATGGCTACTCGGTCGAGTAACCCCTTGACTCAATCAAGTGCCTTACTTACTCAATCGAGTGACTGTACGATAGCAAAACTCTAATATCAAGAGACGACATGATACATATTAAATTATATACAATACAAAATAAAAGGTACGAGATATATAACAACACGAAAATAATAATGAATAAACAAAACGATAAACAAACAAATAAGTTAGATTAACTAGGTTAGCTAGATTAGTTATATTCAGCAAATCGTATGCTAGAAATGTTAGTTGTAAAATGTTATACTAAAAATATGTCAATAGTAGACTAAATGCGATTTATTTCTTCAATCGATTTAGTCTACTGAAATCGCCCACCTATCTATATTTATAAAATAGTATCGATGAACGATTATGAAGACATAAAGAAAACGAAAAGAAAGGTATAACAGGCCGAGTATCACTCGGTTCAAAATGAGTCTTTTGAAAGTCGGTATTAAACCAATTGTGTCATTGAATGTAAGTAGATATGTGCTAGGCACGCACATCTATACTAATCGGGAATTAGTGCAAGAAAGATGGATTGATTACCAGGGAATTATTACATGTTACAAATTAAGTTGTTTAAACATATTGTCTAATGAGTTAGATTAGCTCACTAACTATCACAAGGTTATACAAAGTAGTGTTCGTAAACGAATGAACTTAGTTTGATCTTTAAATCGAGCCACTAACTTTCTTCTTCCTTGATAATTTGACGTCATTGCGATACTAATCTATGTTACAATTAGTCGTCATGTTAAATTGAATTAAATTATTGATTTAAGAATTATAGTACAAAAAACGTGTCGAGTGATGGCAAATAAAAAAGGGAACGATTCGAACCATTTAATAAATTGCCCTCTTCGAAATACAAGAAAATGTCATGAAGTGAGGAATACTCCCAGCCAATCTAGCCCATTGTATTCCCAAATCAAGCCAACACGGGTATTCAGAATGGTACTTTAACTCGTTCTCGTAACAATATACTGTGTTTCTTTAGTTAGTATGCGATAAATAATTGTTAGTAAAGTTAGATGCGTAAATAAAATAGTTAGAACAAACTATGGTAGTCGTTAGTTAAAATTAAATAAAAGAGACAAAAAAGAAAGGAAGAAAGACGGTTTTTTCACCCTCAACCTACATGTAAATTGGGACGCCTTATAGGAGTTAGACATGATTTTAAATGTATATTTCGAACGAGTAAGGGTACTTCTTCGACAGTTTTTGAAAATTAGTTCACGTTTTTGTACTACTTCGCAAGGCTGTTTTCAAAATCGATTTTTGACTTCATTAGTGGACAGTTTTTCAATCTAAAAGATTTTATGGAAAAAGGGGAATGTGTAGTTCAAAATTGGTATCGTTTGCTACTGTTGGACGTCGTAGTTGGGAGAAAAGTGGTCTAAAGATGGTTGCGCGCGCTGAAACTGACGCGAAGGCAGAGTTTTCGAACTCTGTTTTTGATGCTAGTTTGAGAGCTTTTTAGGGTTTGTTTTTGTGTGTTATTGCATGTATATTGTAGGTAGATGCTAAGGGTTATTAATGGGTGTGAGGTAGTGTTTATATAGGAGATTCAATAAATAGGGTTAAAGAGGGAAGAAGGCAGTCAAGCTCTTTATGTTGCTGCTGCGTTTGCTCAGCCTTCAAGGGGCTTTGTGTGGGGGGGGGGTGTCAAGGCAAGGAATATGGGTAAAGATATCAGGATATGGTTATGGTTCATGAGTACGGGTTTTGGATTAGTGTTGAGCGGGTTTTGATGGCTTTAGGGCTGCTGAAAACATAGGGTGTAAGTGGTGTATGAGCGGTGTCTTAGTTGGTTTTTAGGATGGGTTAGGGTGGTCCTATAGGTACGAAAATTAGTAGGATGGTAGTCGAGAGTGTGGGCTACATGGTGGATGTGTCGGTTCTTATGGGTAACGGGATTAAGTGCCAGACCGTTCCAAAATCGAGTTAAAATCTCTTTTAAAAAATTCGTTTCAAATGAAACTTTAAGGCGATAAATGAAAGTTCAAATTAACTTAAAATAAATTATTTAAATTTAATTAAACGGAACAAAATCGATTAAATCTCACTTTATATCATAAAACGAATCTCCATTAATTGACGGCGTCGAGAGGATATTACATATTGTCATATCATCATCTGGTGTTTGGCAGGAGTTTTATAAAGTCCAATGTCGACAGAAACGGGTGTCTACACCTTGTTTCCCTTTCCGATTCGCTTTCCCTCTTTTAAACCAAATGCTCTCTAAGTATCTTCTTTAACCCATTAATCATATCAATACAGCTAATTGACGTACAATACAAAAACGAATTTCTATTTTTTAAACGCAGTTGCTAAATCCAACACACAATTTTACTGAATCCAACACATTTTCCATAATTTTTCCACCACTACCCTTCTTAAAAAAAAGAGGAAAAAAGCCCAGACATCAATATCCCTACCCCCACCCTCCCCTACTCAGTTGCCCACCCTTCTCCTCCTACAACTCCGACCACCCTACATCGGCATCGAGCGCTTGTCCCCCATCGTCGTCACCTTTATCTCATCCCCACCACCGTTGTCTAACACCGTCCCCTCTCATTCACACACTTAACGTCGTCGATCCCATTGTCGTCAAACTGGCACGCAGTCGTCGTCGTCGTCGACTTGATGACACCATCGACCATCCCTTACTCAACAACCCATCAAAACCCTAATTATAAAAAAAGCCACTCTTTTAAAAAGAAACGCATACAATCAATGTATTAAAAGATATGTATTAACATTGTTGATAAGACGGAAAAATTGCTTGTTATATATGCGAATTGAGATCTATAATCGTTGAAGTATTAACGATTGTTGAACAATATTTTTATGTTATGAGAGAGAAGCGGAGAACTTTAGTTCTAAGATGAAGGGTAATTGTGGAACTATAGAGTAAAGTGTGCAGGATTAAGTAAAATAGCGTGAGGGATTTAACAAGTCCCTTTTTAAAAACAATACTTTAAAACCCGTACAATACATCAGCATAAAAACTACGTAGTATTTAATTTAATAAATCAGAAATGGGACAAAATTTTGAGATAAATTTTGAGTGGGTAGGTGACAATAAAATTGGGATGGACATCCGATGATCCGAGTCCAATGCAATTTGGAGCCAAACTAACACCGGTAGAAAGAAAAAATACACAAAAAGAAACCTACATCAGATGTACTACCTCAGATTTAAGTTGTTTTTGAGCTAATGTGTATTTTTTCTGAGCTTTTTAATGTTTATAGGGCATCTTTTAATTTTTTTGCCATCAAAACTTTGATTAATTGAGTTTATATGTAATGTTTTTGAGTTATATTATATTGTTTTGAGCTTAATCTTTAGATAAACTAACTCATAAACTTTGTAGTATAATTCATAATCTGCAAAACTCAAAAACAATTTCATAAAACTCAGAAAATCCACTTACTGGAAAAAAAAAATACGCTCTTATCTTCATAGTTATACAAAAATTAAGCAAATAGCATAATTAGATTGATTCAATAGATAGTTTGCTCGTATGACATGAATTCAATTAGTATTCAATTATCTTAACAATTAGCTATACATCCTCCACAGTCTATCTTTGCCGTGAAGCAGCAGTTGGCGGATGCAATTTAAAACTAGGCCATCTTAGCAGCTTATTGTATGACCCGTCTACAATAGGTGGGTATTACAACTCAAAACGATGTCGATCTTATGAAATATTAGCGCTATATGATGATTAGAAGTTTAGAACCCACTCCCCCCTAATTAGCAGGGATTCAAATTTAAATATAACTTCAAATTTTTAAAAGATTGGAAATAATACATGTAAGTTCAATTACTAAAAGGGGTCTGATGTAATACACCCGATGCATGTTCATTTTTTCCACCATTTGTCCATCATATACGGCTTGAGTCCCTACCGAAAACGAATTTCTTGATCCAATCACCCACCACAAGAACCCGAGTACGCCAACTAACTTGCTTACTGAAATGCAATGAGCATAAATCATCATGAGTAGAGGTATAAATTGATAAATTCAGACTTATAATTGAAGAAATCATATACGAAGCCATATGATGTACCTTGCATACACAGAGTACCACAACCATTGACTGCTATGACCCATTGCGACCCAATCCCCAGGAAGCTCAGCAGCTGTTTGCTCGCCTCCCAGTGGCGCAAATTGTCCAAGATGCCTATACCTGATATCAATACAAGTCCAAGGCTCACCTCATTAGCACACCTCTAAATTGTAAATAAAATCTTAGATTACCAACGTTATTGTAAGTTGACATTTGATTTCCATTTCAAGGAAAAGAGTTTGATATTCGTTGCTATATGAATAATTAGGGATTCGAACAAGCTGGCAACTAAGTGTATGCCCTTTTTTGCGGTGAAGCAGCAGGTGACGGATGCAATTTCATACTAGGTCATCTAAAGCAGCTTATTCTTTTTTGTAAAACACACGGATAATGGTGTATACATCCATCGTCTTAGTTGACCATAGGTAAGAGCTGAAGGAAACATACATAGAGAGCATGTTTGGTCTCGCTTTAAGAAAACTGCTTTTATTTTAAAAAATGACTTTTTTAATAAGTTATTTCTTGATAAAATTTGTATGTTGTAAACATGTCAATAAAAAAAGTACATACTTATTAATTCATATTTTTTCAATTCTACAAATCGATGCCCATCTTGATATACTTTGCAACATAAATTTTTCATTATTCATCCGCTTACTTAGAATGGTTTTGTTGAGAAGTCCTTTTTGTAAAATGTTAGGCCTAGTAAAATGTACAAAACTACAAACTCAGTACACTTTTTTTTCTCACAGTACACTTGTGATTTTTGAGTGGAAAATGGGAGGGTATTTTGGTCAATATGTTTTGTATTGAGTAAAATGTGTAGTGCGAAAAGCAACACGTATTTGAGTGAGTTGGAATATAGGTGACGGTTTAGAGGGCCCATAATCTTATTTAGTTCGAACAATCTGTTAAATTTCATAATCGGGCCTAGGTCCTACCCGAACTGAGGAGAGAGAGTCCGCTTTATAAAGCCAATGATGTTCCACTCTAAAACCAATTGACAATGGAGGGAGTAGCCCCTTGCCTTATAACGTGGTAAACTCGCCCCTCTTTTATCAATGTGGGATTACACTCACATGTGGGACTATTGGGTTTCTGCTTTCTTCACACAATCAGAATAATGTATTTTTGTTTTCACTGTCCGGCTTAGCCAAGTGTTTGAGCAGGTTGGACTATGGGTATCAAGTACCAAGTACCAAGTACCAAGTACCAAGTACCAACCAATGCCCTCCTCGTGAATTTTGACAATTTTATAGTTTTTTATATAGAATCAAATTCCAAATTTACATTTTCAACCCTTACGATAAAAGTTGGGCTCCGGACATTAGGCTGATTCATGAACAATTCTTTTTTCTGTGAATATATTGGGATTTGATTATATACAGACACCTACTTTATAAAGTTTACATTTAGGCATTAAATCTGGTAATATACATATAAAAATACCTAATGGCCGTCGCACGGCGTCCAGAATCAGAGAAAAAGAATTCAAGTATCACAATGTGTGACCATTTGCTAATACGATTCTAACTTCTAAGGCTGGGTTTGGATGTTAAGATCACTCCCCCCTCTTTTCTGAACAAAAGTCACCAAATACGTTATTTTCATCCTCAAAACTGTCTACTTCTTTTCCGTTGTCCTGTTTTTTTCATGTATGCCAATTAATTTCATTGCCTTCCAATTTTTGTTTCATTTACATTTATGTGCATTTGCAAGACCCTTTTTATCTACTTCCATATTGTAATGAAAACAATAATAAAAAAAATCGCCTTACTACTGCTTTGTGTCACCCTAACTACTACAACAACACGCCTCAAATCTAATTCGAATGAATAGCAACATTATAGCAGAAGCTTTAGGCACTTCAGAAATATATAAAACATAACTGCAGAGGGAAGGCAATCACCTGAAGGGTTCAAATATGTGACGCCCCAAACCTTTAAAGCGTCGAGGGCCTTCTGGGTTGGTTATACAATCCTCAAGATGGTTAAAACACCTAGAAAGATATGCGCCTTGTTGAGCAGCAACCTGACATTAGCAAATGAACATGATGCTGTGTCATCATAAAACTGATAGAAACCTACTAAACAAACAATTCTATGTAAAGGGTACAAAGCATGAACCTGTGCAGTTGCAGGGAGGCTCTTCATTTGTGAGTCAACATGAGAGAGGACAGACTTGAACCCTTCAATATCAACTATCATCTCATTCCCTTCGGAATCCCTCAACAAATCTGTCACATTCATATGCTGACTTTTTAAATAGAGCTCTACTTGGGGATACCTTACGAGAACATCGTCGATGACATTTTTGAACTCTTTTAGCGTCAAGGTTCCAGACTTGTCCACATCTGCAGCCGTAAATATGGTTGCAATATCATCCTGAAAACACGGAAATAATATCAGTTGAAACTGAACAAAAGATGACACATTCGCTTCTTTTGCCCCGAAATATATACCATGATAGAGCGCACGATCGATCGCCTACTTAGTCTCATTAAGCTCCGATACATATTGCTGCGACTATAAAAATATGGTAAAGATTGTTGGTGAGGTAATGGCTGCGAAATTTCAAAATCGGGATGTCATTCTGATGCAACATTACAGGGACGCTTACCAAATAGTTAAATCTAATTGACTTGAAATTTGAGTTGATTTTCCATGTTTGTAGTCAATCTTACCTTCTTTAACACAAATGAAAACGCTACTTGCAAATAAAATATCACTGTTTTCTCTGCAGCAGAATGTAGCGAGGAGTAATGAAATTGCGGCCTAGAATTCTGTTACACGGCAGGTGACCTAACAATGTTTACAAGAGCAGTAAATGTGATAACTTCCAATACACTTTCCAATCTGAGCATAATATTCAGAGAATTGAGTTTTACTGGTACTATTGAGAAACTGCAGCATGACACCTACTAATCATTATATAGGTAATGTTGGGATGATTCAGTTGCGATTTTCGTACCGGAAGATTGTACTTGTACCCTCTCAATCAAGAAGCTTAAGTCAGTGGGTAGGCATGAACTTCACTTATAAACAACTCTTACTGGTATATCTATCTATTTCAGCCACTTGAATATCCGACTCGAAAAGCAAAAGCCACATGAGTAAACCGTGGTGTTAGACACTTGCACCATCACTCAACTAGTAATAACACATGTACCTCTAATATTTAACAAGAAACTGATACAGGGGATTCAGGAGTGAAGGCTTGAAGAGAAAGTGAGGGAGGGAGAGGCATGATTTAAGTTTATTACGGCAGGTGTGAGTAACAGTGACTTTCAAAAAATAGCGAGAGATTAAAAAGGGCACCAATAGCATGAATGCCCTTCACTATTCATATGCATCCAAGTAAATCAACAATAGAACTTGCTGAAACTTGTAAAACTCCTCTAATACATTGATACTTGTATCCTCCTTAGACTTAGCAAACAATTCCCCAATAGATTAATCCCATTTCACATTGTGTCTGACAGATTATTCCAAGATTCAGATCTACTAACAAGATACTTCGTACATGCTACATAAACCCATTACAAACGTTCTAGGGTTAGATTGTTAGATCCATTATATATAGGAATTCAAATTTGGGCATGCAGCCAAGATACCCTTGTGAAATTGTCTTCCTAATTCCATGTCTCATTAAATCATACTAGTTTCGTAATCAAGGCACCTAATGCTTAAACTAGATACAACCCTTAACGCCTATTTCCTGACTAACAAGACGGGTCTAGTTAAGACCCTTCTGCTCATACCCATAACCCATAATTCGGCTCACGACTTATAGACATTTAATACTGAAACCACATTTCATAAGAAGTACCCATGACATTGTTGGAACAAGAGGTCAAACACACGCTCCAAACAGAGCCGTGTTCAGTGAAATCAAACTTGACCCTTCTTACTAGAATTGCTCTCTAGGATACATTAACAGACTAGTTCCTGACCAGAGTTCCAAAAAATACTCATTGTTGTAGGCTTGTAGGTACTTCACAAACTCTCTCAATCAATTGTAGAAAAACCTTCTCAACATGCACTAGATGTGCATACTGCTCTCATACTCTAATAAGACATTCGAACTCCAATTTACAAGAAATCCATTACGATGAATCTACCTTTGATACATGCATCCACCAAATATAATATTTCTATACATAATTGTACGTTGTCATCTTTAACACACATTTACCTTCTACATATCTGCACCTAATGTATTCATGAATAGAATTTTACTTCACCACACAAAATTTATTATAATGGGAAACCAATTAAGACATCTCAACTATATAATGGGAGTATATCGAGTCTATTATTGACCTTCATCGGACATCTAAACGAATGCAAGAATGAGTCACATACAATGATTTTTCGTTGATCGATCGAAGCACAGTCACCTAAGGCAAATACGTCTTCTGAACCCTTAACCCGCAACCACTCATCAGTTGCCAGAACACGCCTGCGACCCTGCATATAAAAACACATGGAGCATTAGATTATGCGAACATATAAAAATGGTGCAAATATGCCTCTTATTTCCTCAAAGATTGACATCAATTGGCCGATATGCTGGTAAGGAAATATGCAAGAACCTGGCCGATTTGTTCCATAAAGTCCTTTACAACAGGCCTCGTGCCAACTCCTGTAGACCACACAATCATTCCATAGGGTACAGCACATACTTCTCCGGTTGCTTTGACATTCATGGTGATGGAGTCGTCAGAAACACTAAGAACCCGGCAACCGGTTAAGACTTCAATCCCATCTCTAGCAAACTTTTTCTCAGCAAACATACTGATCCTTTCATCAAACCTGGACAAATATAATCCAGTATGACATATAATGATATAATTATAATATTCATATTCAAAATTTCATTAAAAGCTACATATTCATATGATAGATTTATACGAATATACTATTTCGAACTAACAGTATAACACAGAGGTGAGGTCAGCGAACTGAGATGTAGCATATCTAACGTAAAGGTCAGCGAACAATGTGGCCATGCTGTGAAAATTGTATATCAAATGTGTTACTTCTTTACTTCTTGAGATATGAAATTTGAGTTCTTTTTTCCAGTTTTCTGGTCTATGATCTTTTTCTCAGTAACAGCTTTTATTCCACAAAGCATTGTTTAAGAGGAATGATGTAATGACAACCTTACATTCTATTATGCAATGGGTGTACCTTTGTACCAAAAGAATAACAGTAACGATGACAAGTCACCTCAGTTAGTCTGCTGCATAAAGAAGAAATAATGTCTTGGTTTCCTTACGTGTTCAATATATGATCTCCAGATTGGATTACTGTTATTTTTACCAAGTCTTTTGCTTGAGGATATAGTCTTACTAAATCTTCCACAATGAAATCATGCAGCTCTGCAGCAAACTCAACTCCAGTAGGACCTCCTCCAACAACTACGAAATGGAGATTCTTCCTCTTTTCTTCTTCACTCAATTCCGGAAGGTCGGCTTGTTCAAAGCAGTCTACGACAGTTCTCCGAATTTTTTGAGCATCTTCCACCTCCTGCATATAAAGACACACTTTGCATGTCCATAACTAAGTGGAATACAGTAATCTCACATAAAAATCTATAAATTGTAGGTGAGATATAGAAAACCAGTGAGACTTCTCTTTCAACTAATTCAGCGACGATGAGAAGTATGGTACTTTTCTTTTACATATTCTGGGTACTGGGTATAGGGACGTCCCTAAGTCCCTTTCCGAACAAGGTTCATTAAAAGTGAAGCATAATATGAGCCCATGCTATTCCTTGCTAAGGTTTGATTGCATTCAAAAACCTTGGTCAAGGGAGTAAATTTCTATTCTGGGAAAATTCTTGACAGCCATGTGATACACTGATAGTGTTTCTCAACCAATTTCATATCTTTCTAAACAAAAATCCCATTCATGTTCAATGTTTTCCAGAGTTGGTCATTCAACTTTGTAACAGCCTCATTCATAGGGTTAAGGCCCGGGTGATCCTCATAAATACCAACATTAATCTAATATGGCCATTCCACACGCTGCCTAACAGAGGCGTGGAGAAGTTTTTCTGTCTTTCCATCGATAGAAGCAGTAGGAGGCTTATCTGAGCTGTAGAAGATCTTACCACCCGGAGCTCAGACGGCCTATGTTTTTAAAACAGAGATTTACAATGGAACCCATAGAATGCAAAATAGTGAGTATATGCTCCAGAAGATAAAATAGAGCGGATCCAAATGAAAGGAATTCAACATTGCTGTATTTAAAGTTCCACGCTCTTACTCCTACTCATCTGAATATTTTTTTTTTCTATTATGGAAAAACAAACAATAATCAGGTTACCTTTAGGAAATGGCAGTGTTCCATCACACCCGGAGTGTTGAATGTGTTTACTTGTGCTCCAACTGCAATTATCAAATAGTCATAGTCCAAGGCGAATTCTCGATTTGGAACTGGACTGTTCTCAAAAGTAGATTTACAAAGAATTTGTTTGTTTGCTAGATCAATTTTTGTACACTCAGCTTCACAAAGTTTTATTTCTCCAGACCTCTGCAACATATATTTAGGAATTTAGTGTAGTATAAAATATAAATATAAGGAAGAAAACAGAAATGACAAAAGCATGAAATCCAGAAGATAGAGGTCACACAAATGAAGAACCAATATCATTACTCTAATTTCTTAAGTTCTTATTAAAATATATCTAGCTACTTCACTGGACTTGAGACACTGAGAGAATTGAATGCAGACAGCACTTTCTCGTAAAAGGTCGATGAAGGCAGATGGTCTGGTACCAATCTGAAGATTTAATTTTCATCTTCAGTGTCCTGGCATCCATCCATTGAATCGACAGGTTGAAAAGGCCAACCAAGTACTTCCAGAATCTTAATTTTCTCAATATTTTTTAACAGATTAACCAGTTAATACGTCTTTATACAAAAATCACAGCTATAGTGCGAACTTTTGAAAAACGTAGCGCTTGAACGAGATGGAAGAAGTGGAGGGTGGAATTGAGGAAGAGAGAGTAAAAGTTATTCTACAAATGAGGCAATAGTTAGTAACCCATGTTTCCCATAGAATAATCCATTTACCCATATCGGAATAATAGTTTCCCCATCGTTTCGTTCTTCCACCCTCCACTACAAGTCTACCACCACTTTCTTCATCTTTCCCTTTCTTTTGAGCTCTATGACCCATAAATAAGAATAGAAGGCATAGTTGAGCTGGACAAAAGAAGGAAAGAGAAAAACACTATGAGGACCATGACAAGAGCTGACTTTGGAAGTAGTTAGAGTTGTACTAGGAAGGAAGGCCTGGATTGAGGAAAGGACCATTTGGACATTCACCATTGAAATGATAGCTCATTGTTACTGAGTACTCGGCCTAGAATGGCTATAATACCTTGTAATGAGACTGAGCAAATCTTTAATGGACTATAGCTTTCCTTTCAAACTCTCCTATATTATAAACACTATATATACAAAAATTTTGAGGTCTCATGCTAGTTATCAAATGGAGATTTCTGAGAATAGCCCAGTGGAGGACGCAGAATTCTGTACCGGGGGCACAAATATAATTTTTTAATAAATTATGTTCAAATTATAATACAATATTGCATTATACGAAGATAGGCAATAAACATGAATAGATAACTTCAGTTTCAGACCTTTAATAGAAGTGAAATTTTAACTCATTTGGTAAACATTTTTAAATATGGAGTTAATGGCAAACTAATAAGGCAATCTAAGGTCAATAGATCAAAAGCCCCGCTGTTACCCACTCCAATAGAACTTCAGGCGAACCTCTTTCAACAAACCAGCTTAACTAGTTAAAACTTTATACACCAGCATCTAATACCTATAGAAGTTTCCTATCTTCTGAAAATACGTGAGTGTTGAGGAGGCAAAAGATAAGGAATTCGGCACCTGTGCATGGAATGGGAGCTTACAGGAGATTTCTCTTATACTAAACTTGAAAATCTACTGGCAAAGGTACTTATGATATCATCACAGATATTCGTCACTTTCCCAAATATGATAGTACCTGGCTAGTAGGGCAAGGGACAAATAAAAGTCCTAAAACTCCTAAATGATAATCAAATCCGTTCCAAGATGGTATGGTAGGATCAATTCTTAGGATTTTGAGCAGGTAAAATACACATGCAAAGGGTAAAGGTTATGTTAAAAAGGGGAACGAGCAAGAAATTGAAGGGTGTCCAATTTAGCCAGCAGGGGTAACTTCTTAACCATGAACTGGCAAGAAGTGCAGTTATCTATGCTGCAAAGGGTACCTGATAACATTCAAACTCCCCTTAGCTACACTTTATGCCAGCACAAAGAGAGCAGCGACTGCGCGCGTAGTTTCAATTCCTCAACCAATTTCCATCAGTTCTAAAGGCCTACCAAATTACCTCTTTCCAGATCTGGGTTTGAAAACGGTACTCCGTTGAGGGGACCTATCCTATCGTTCGGCCATTATAGCCATTACTTGATAGGGAAAGATGGTACTTCTTCAATCCCATTTATTTTCTACACTTTGACTTTGTTTGTCGAACAATATCAACTTTAACCGAGGTTTTCTAACATATTTGATAGCTAAAATATTTAAATTCGAAAATATAAAAATACTTCCTCCATTCCATTTATATTGTCTACATTTCCTATTTGTCCATCCCAAACTGGCTCCTTTTTATCCCTAGTGAAATAAAAAGGCAAGGGTTGTGTGGTATCTATACAGGTAATGGAAAATGATTATTGATTATAAGGATCGCCTTAAGGCCACTATGGCAGTATAAGATACAAGCTCCTCAGTCCTATCATTCAACAGTACATATATATGAATAAATGCCCCAAGATCGAACCATGCAAGGATAGAAAAGGAAGACAAACATAGAACAGATTTAAAGACCCATGAAGGACACTTCCAATTTTTCTGTTATTTCCTCTAGAGTCTGGAATTAAAAACGCTCCTGTCACATTTCAGTACCTCAATATATGTTTTTTGTTTCACACAAGGAGGTTTGTGACTGTTGGTGTGGAAATAGTTAGTTAGTTTGTTAATAATTTTGTTACTTGCCTCTAACAACTTTCCTAACTAACTCTTGTAGATATGCAATAACATTGTACATACCGGTTAACATAATAAAATCATTCTTCTATTTACTCTCTACAAATCTTTCTCTCTCTAATTGTTCTAGAATTGTCTTTAATTCTTCGGTGTTCTTCAACAATTAATGAAGATATTTCCGCCATGATTGAGAACTTGAGCTCCACAGCTAGTTTTTGATAGATGAACCATGTCAACCAAAACCTTAAGGTGATGGTTGATGCCCATATATTATAGTTATATTCTATTAGTTTTTACAGTTGGTCACTTCGTCTTTGGTGACGTATCCAAAGTCACTTCTATAGACTATTGCCCTTCTTGGACAGAGCACCTGGGTCATTTGCAAGCTGCAGTTAATTGAGGAACAATTTCTTGTATGCTTAAGCTTAAGAGCTCAACTATCAAATTTCCGTTTGAGACTACTTGCTTGTCCATATATAGGTCATGATCGAATAATCATATCTGCTATAAGATCAATAATGTAATTCAATGCCCTCATTGTGTCACATAACGAACATCTCATATTTGTAGGTCAAACAACATTGTGTCTGACTGAGACAAGGTATTCTAAGTCATATCTGGAAAGAACTGTTCTCAGCTCATGTGTTCTAACTTCGAAGTCATTCGCCAAAAGGTATATATTTCCTGCCTTAAATTCCTGCTGCCACTCAACCACTTGAAACAAGATAAATCATAACCTCGAAAGTCGAAACCTGTGTCCTGCATTCTGCAACACGAACCTCTCCAATCAAATGATTGGCAATAAAATAAAAGGCGCAGTCTAGAAGTCACATCACTGCCCTCACCGAAAGATTGACCATAAGGGTTTCACGGGGTTTACAAATATTGACCGGTCAACAATTCATTATTATCACTGCCCTCAACTTGTTAAAATCATCCAAGTCTGACATAATGCATAAAGCTTAGACATTACCTTCTTTATAATGTTTCTGATGGGCTCCACAATACTCCGAGCTTCAACTGTACCAACAGTTACACTTGGAAGTAAGGGCGTAAATGCAAAATAATTCCTTGGTGAAACCACCTTGACATCGTACTTAGATGGATCAAGATCCTTTATGAAGCTTATACCCGCCCAACCTGTACCCAGCACTACCATTTTCTTCTTCTGGGGCTTTATGTCCTTATTATTTTCAAACTTCTGTAACTCGTTTCCGGTCTGAGATTCTGAATATGCTACAACGCCTCCAGTACTGAAATACGCGATGCATAAAAGTGAGTAAGATAAGCATTAATAATGTGCGGAGTACTACACATCTTGGTAAGTCACATTAGTCTGGCTGACTGTTAGACAAATAACCAGATGAAATTAGGCAAAAGCTAAGATGTTGTGGTTCTGAATCAGTATAATAAGCTTCAGCAAGGAGTATGGAGTAAGCCAAGTCGTTACCCATTTTTTCTCTGGATAACATTTTTATTAGTTTGTTATATCAATATATCTGAACTACTCCTTCCGTCCCGGTCAATTGTTGTCATATTCTTTTTTAGGTATCTCAGTCAATTGTTGTCCTTTCTAGGAACGTCTTCTATGAATAATTTTACCTGGGATTAGTGTGCACTTGACATCCACTAAGTATAACCTAGGTAGCACCAAAACGGACACGGACACGGACACGTGATACGGCATCTCGTGAAATTTAGGACACGGGACATGATGTTTAAATTTAATAAAATATATATTGGGTGTTTCTCATTTGTACCCTTGTGTTCTTTCATTTTCTCATTTGTACCCCTCCCTTTTAATTATTCTCAGTTATACCCTTGAACTTCTCCCTTATTTCTAAAAGTGACCTTAAACAAATTTTCCGTCGCATACAGTCCTATTAATGGCTTCCCTCCCCAAAAATACCAACTAATTAGCACGACATCACCAATCCAAATCATCTTCATCATTGATTTTTCATTACTTAAAATTCATATGATCATTAAATTCAATGATGAAGATGATTTGGATTGATCATGCTAGTTATACCGTCGCATGATCTATATGATCATTAAATTCGATCGACGCCTTCCTCAACCAATATATATATATATATATATATATAGAGCTTAGTTCAATTGAGTCCACCATTTTCTTAGAGTCCTTGAGTCCTCATCCTAGCCATTGGATGAGGGAGATGAATGGCTGAGATTTGGGAGATTAAAAAATACACTTATCACTAATTAATTACCTATGCACTAATTAATTAACTTTCTCTCTCTAGCTTTACATTAATCACTTTTTAAACACTTTTAAACACTTTTGAGCACTTTTTAGGTGCTGAGATTTATGAGTGTAACTTTGATGCTTGCGAGTGTAACTGTAATGTTTTAGAGTTTAACTTTAACTTTTTAAGGCGGTTTGTATGTAAAAATTTGAATTTAAACAATTTTAACACCTTACGAGTGTAACTTTGATGCTTTTCGAGTGTAACTTTATTATTTTCGAGCGTAACTTTAAATTTTGAAGACGGTTTTCTCTATAATAATTTGAATATATATAATTTTAACATTTTACGAGTATAACTTTGCTGATTTTCGAGTGTAACTTTAATTTTTTTGAGACGGTTTTGTATATAAAAATTTGAATTTATATAATTTTAACATTTTACAAGTGTAACTTTGATGATTTACGAGTGTAACTCTAATATTTTACGAGTGTAACTTTAGTTATTTTAGGTCAATTTGAGTGGAATTTTTTGAATTTTATTACATGTTGAATTTATGTAATTTACTACAAATTTAGTCCTTTATGAGTGTAACTGTAGTCTTCTAAGAATGTAACTGCAATGCTTTATGAGTGTAACTGTAGTCCTCTATAAGTGTAACTGTAGTCCTCTATAAGTGTAACTGTAGTCCTCTATGAGTGTAACTGTAATCCAACCACCACAAACCAACCCACACTCACAAAAAAGGTAGATCTAGAAAAAAAAAAAAAAACAAGAGTAAAGACTAAAAAAAGAAACAGATCTGACATCAATAAGTGTAACTTTTAAGGTCATTTTGTGTTAGTTACTTTAATAAATAATGTGTGTTACTTTAATAGATGATATATGTGACTTTAATAAATAAAATGTGTAACTTTAATAGACGATATATGTGACTTTAATAAATAAAATGTGTAACTTTAATAGACGATATATGTGACTTTAATAAATAAAATGTGTAACTTTAATAGACGATATATGTGACTTTAATAAATAAAATGTGTAACTTTAATAGAGAATTTGTGTTACTTTAATAGAAGTCATTATTACTTGACACCTTTTTTTCAGATCTAGAATTAATAATTAGTGTTACTTTAATAAACGATATATGTGACTTTAATAAAGAATTTGTGTTACTTTAATAGATAATATGTGTTACTTTAAAAGATAATATGTGTTACTTTAAAAGACGTCCACATTTGACACATTTTTTTTAAATCTGAAAAAAAATAAAAGAAAAACAAACAACAAAACCAAAAAATAAACCCCACCATCTTCCACCTACGAGCCCACCCTTGACAGCCCCCCACCACCGCCACCTCCCACAACCCAACCAGATCTGACCACCCTAACCACCACGACACCTCCAACTGCCACGACATCCCCAACCACGACGACCCCCACGTCACCTTTTTCCCTCCAACCGTAGCAGCAGCGGAAGTGACAGAAGGCGGTTCAGATCTGAAGGCAGGGGATGAAGTGGGAGACGCGGAAGTGACAGAAGAAGAGAGTAGGAGGCGGCAACGGCGGGGTGGGGGGGGGGGACGGTTTTGATCTGAAAAAAAGAAGAGAAAAGAGGACGGTTTTAGTGGTGGTGGTGGCAGTGAGTTGATGTTGGTGGTGGTGACAGTGAGGGGACGATGTTGGTGGTGGTGGTGGCAGTGAGGGAACGGTGTTTGTGGTGGCGGCAGTGAGGGAAAGTTTCGGTGGTGGTGGCAGTGAGGCGGCAGTTTCGGTGGTGGTTATGGGTGATGGGGAGTTGTGTCGTGTGAATGGTGGTGGGTGTTCTTTGAGGTGGTGATGTCTCGGGTATGGTGGTGGTGGTCGGGTATGGTGTTTGTGGTGGGTAGTGATGGTGGTGGTGGTCGGGTATGAAGTATATAGTGGTGTTGGGTGGGTGGTTGGTGAGAGGAAGGGAGAATGAGATCTTTATTTGGGTTTTGAATTATTTGGAATGTAGAGAGTGGAGAGGTAATGATATTATGGTGTGATGAGAGAGAAGTTGTTGGGTGGAAAATTTTATATAGTGTATTAGGGTTGGATTAGTGGTTAATTAAAAAACAAGAGAGAGAATGGAAAATTAGTCCATTAATCTTCTTTTGGGAGCACCAATCTCAGCCACCCATCCTCCTTCATCCAATGGTCCAAAATAGGACTCAAGGACTCTAAGGAAGAGGGTGGACTCAATTGATCTTTGCTCTATATATATATATATATATATATGCCTAATTAAAATCCATAGCCAAATCTCAACCATAGCGTACTTTTTAAGCCTACCTCACATCGTCATATATCCATTTCCGCCATTAAATAACCACCACCTTCTCACTTTTACATCATCATCACAAGCTTCCACCTCCAGCAGCTCATGGATTGTCACGTCCATGTTGGTTGCGAATGACGGTGTGAACCAACTGGTGGCTCATACACTGGGATCAATTGCAACAAGTTTGGTGGAGAAGATACCGTATCTTGTGGTATTTGAGTTTGGATGGTGCCTCAAGGAGTTTAAACATGGTGGCAAGGGGTGTTATTGATGTTGAGCTTTGATAGCAGATGGTTGGGTTATTGGCGAGGTGGCTAGGTGAATGAAATGTAAGTCATGGAGGTTTGATGCCATGGTGATACCTTCTGTTCGTTTATGTGGATGATTATGGTGCCAGAAACGAGAAACCAAACAAACTAACAGAGATAGTGACGGCAAAAAGTTTGTAAGGTTACTGTTGAGAACAAATGGAAAATTAGAGGGTACAGCTGAGAATATTGAATAAGTAAGGGTACAAGTGAGAAAACGCAAAAGTAGAGGGGTACAGATGAGAAAAACCCTTTTTATATTTTATAGTTATAAACAACATACGATTTTATTTTTGTATTAGTATTTGATATTAAATATAAATAATTGAAGGTAAATTTGACTTTACTATAATTCATTAAAATTTTCTATCCAAACTCATATTCGAATCAATCTCTTTTAATTTTCGACCTCTAATTCCTTGTTTATAAGTGACCGTGTGTCCGTGTGTCCGACACGGGGAGAAGTGTCCATGCTACCTAGAGTATAACCATAAATGGCCCCTACACTTTTCTGGGTCTTTGAGGCAAAATGAAAGGATAATTATTGACCGGGACGGAGGTGGTACAATCCATTAATACCGACGTAGAATTCAAGAAAACACGAAGGTACCATGTAGAATGAAGATGAGCAGAAGCTTAGAGGCAGATGGGTATTGGCACAATGCAAGCAAGTAGAAAATAAACAAGAAATGAGAAAGAGATAATAGGCACCTGACTGCAAACATGAGCAGGAGCTTAGAGGCAGATGGGTATTCATGATAAAGCTGTGTAGTTGTTCTGAAAATAGAGAAATTCCTCATGGCTTAGATCACCTATTCTTGAATTCCAGCAACGATCATACGGAGAACTAAATATGGAATAGTAGTCACACACTGACACACTTATTTGCTGTGCTATATTACTGATTTGATAATTGACTGAGTAGATGAACCACAAAGTCAATGAATTATCATGACCTCGTCACCTCGTGGAGTCATGGGTGAACGTGCCAAACACCCACTTACTTTTATTCATTCAACGACCAAAGTTGAGGAGTTTTTTTTTTTTTTTTCTAAAATGGGGTTCAACCAAAAAAAAGTAATTAGTAAAGTGGGTATGTTTTTTAAACTAACTAGTTTTAAACCCGTGCAAATTGCACGGGTATGTTGTTTTATCTTTGTTAATATAAAGTTTTTGAGTTATGAAGTTATATTTAAGATTTTAAATTTGAATTAAAAATTCCAATAGTAATTAGCGTAAATGATGCTCTAGTGTCAATCAGGGTCGGCCCTAAGGGTTGTTTAGGTGGGCAAATGACAAGGGCCCAATATTTAGGAGGGCCCAATATGCAAAAAAAAAAAGAAAAAAATTGAAACTCAAGAAGTGAGAAGCGTGGAGCCATGAAGCATAAATGAGATAAACAAAACAACTTTTAATATTCCTTTTCCTTATTTCACTATTTTTCTTATGCCTTTTCCATTTATTACTTTGCATATCACTTTTTTTTTTCTCCAACTTTCAAAAACTAAAAATCAATTTTACTTATAAAATGTATAGGGTTCTTCAAAGATCAATACTTTCATTCTTTAAAATTAGAATTTTTGAAAAAGTGGAGGCTATTGCCCATATGCTCGTTATTCGTCATCTCGTCGATCCTTCTTCGTCGCCTCAGTCAGTCAGGAATCAAGGACTCGAGGCGTTCTAATTCCTTATCGTCCTCAATTTTTATTTATTTAATTGTTTTAATTCTTGATTTTTTATTGTTGCTGCGTTTTTTGTGTTAATTACTAAAGGGGTTGCACGGTGGACCCTAAGGGTTGTTTAGGTGGGAAAATGATGTGCCAAATGTATCCAATACTTGTATTGATACTCCGTATTATTTATGAGACAACAACGCATGGATTAATTGAAATAAAATATTTAATAGGGTGTAACACCCCACGTTAATTGAAGAGGTCCATTGATTAGCTTAAATGACTAGTGCTTAAAGGGATTGAAAGTACTACTCATATCAACAAAGTGCACTTTCTTTTCTGGTCATCCATGCAAAAGAACTCAAAAGTTAAGCGTGCTTGACTGAGAGTAGTCGTGGGATGGGTGACCTCCTGGGAAGGTTCCCGGGATGTGCATGAGTGAGGACAAAATGCGCTGGAAAGGACCCGTGTTGATCTGTGGGCCATGTACACAGCCTGGAGAGCTATCATGAGTGACCGCTCCCGACCCAAGGTTTGGGCCGGGGTGTTACAAATGGTATCAGAGCAACCCTGCGACCGTGTGGTGAGCCTGTGGTGGGAGTACCCGGGTCACCCACCTAGCGGGGGAGGATTCTGGGTTAGCGGTTATGCTCCCAGGCGCAACGAGGACGTTGCGTTCTTCAAGTGGGGGTGATTGTAACACCCCACGTTAATTGAAGAGGTCCATTGATTAGCTTAAATGACTAGTGCTTAAAGGGATTGAAAGTACTACTCATATCAACAAAGTGCACTTTCTTTTCTGGTCATCCATGCAAAAGAACTCAAATGTTAAGCGTGCTTGACTGAGAGTAGTCTTGGGATGGGTGACCTCCTGGGAAGGTATCCGGGATGTGCATGAGTGAGGACAAAATGAGCTGGAAAGGACCCGTGTTGATCTGTGGGCCATGTACACAGCCTGGAGAGCTATCATGAGTGACCGCTCCCGACCCAAGGTTTGGGCCGGGGTGTTACATAGGGCCCCATTTTTCGTATTTTGCCTAGGGCCTTGATTTGTTCAGGACCGGCCCTGGTGTCAATCGGCCGAGTAGTTGCGGTACTACAATACTTTCACTTACTTAAACTTCATTAAAACCCGGTTGAATAGTTGCTGACCGTGCAATTTATTTAGCATGTTTCATTTACTTAAACTTGTCTATGTTTTTAGGACCTTTGCGTGGGAGAAAATGAAATTTTTAATACGTGCATAATTAAAATGAAAATTTTGGCCCGGTTTGAATAGTTGTAGACCTCCACAAATGATTACACCCGATTTTCATTTAATAAAATCCGAGCAAGTTTTTTAACGGTCTTTAATAAATAATAAAAATAATTGTCAAACAAACTAACAAATTATTTATAAAGTGGGGGTATAAGTTACTCCGAATAACGGGTATACACGAAGTCACGGGTCAAATCAGCCCTAAACAAACCTTATAAACCAAATTCTCATATAAGACATGCATTATCCGTCTTGAACATAAGACGATTTAAATATATACAAATCACCCCACTTGTTGTTTAAAAAATACCAAAAAAGTTATCTTTATTACCATTATATATTAGACTATTAGTATTTGACATATCTTAAACTTAATACAGATGGTACCCATATCCGTTCCCGTGCCCGTCTTAAGTAAGACTTAAGAACCTTAATTGTCTCCATCTAAAAACTCGAAAACCCTCTAACCCCGCGTTTATAACCATTACACGATATCACCTCTCATGTCCACCTTCAAAATTAAAGTTGTTACTACCCAAAGTATTTAAAAAAAATTGGTCATAAATCAAATATAAGCCTATTTGCTCTCTCTATCTTTCCATAAACTTATCGTCATATGTACATGATTTATAAATATATAGTTACGTAATTATATCAAATATACCTTTCATGGGCTCAAGGATGTTTTTAAGGTTTCTATTTGCAGCCGATTCACAGTTACTGTATGTTTTTTATCATTCATTTATGTTTTGCATGTACCCAATATAATTGTCAGACAAATAAATTATAAACAATTTTTTTTTTCCGCAAATTCTGATTCTTCTAATTATCAAGTTCAATATAAGACTAAAATTATAAAAATGATCTAATCATATAGTTTTTCTAAATTTTAAATTCATGTAAATAGTTTATAAATCGTTACCAAGTAAAATGTAAAATTTAAATGTAATTTGCCTTTATTGAGTACATGAATATCCAGTGCTTTTATTTACGAGGTACCCTTATTTATATAATGTTAGTTTCCAAGTAAATAATTTGCAAAAAAAATGTTGACTTTTCAACTTCCTACTTTTATGCTAAGCTTGACATATAGGATTTAAGGTTGTGGCTTTCATAAAGAAGGATTATTCAAAATGGGTTCACGTATGATCGGTTTTGATGAAACTGAGTTAAGGCTTAAAGTCGCTCAGTCGGAGGACGACTTGAGATTAAGTCCCCCTAGCGACCTTAATCATTTGTAAATAAGTAGAAAATTATACAAAATAATTGAGTTTGGGACAAAGTCGCTCAGCGGGAGAGCGACTATAGTTGATTTTAAAGATTTACATCGCTAAAAAAAAAAATAATAATAATAATAATAATAATAATCACTGTAGCAAGTCGCTCGGCGGGACAGTGACTACAATATTTTTTTTTATTGCCATTTTTAATAGTGTATTGGGTACTAGTCGCTTAGGGGGAGAGCGACTTTGATCCGAACCTAGCTTCGGGCTGACGTGGACCCATTTTGAATAATTACTTTAAAAAACTACCCATTTTATTAATTTATTTGAATTTGAACCTCATTTTTTAAAAAAAAAAACTCAAATTTCAGATTGCCAATTTTGATACCTCACGGCCCTACATTTTGGTCTAGATCTTTGATTTTTCCTACACCATAACCATCCACTTCCAAAGGTCATGTTAATTAGGTTGCCAACCTATTAACCCTCCTAATCTCTCTAGTTACTCTATCTGTTCCGGTCAATTATTGTCCTTTGCCTTTTGGACATTATTCATAAAGCGAGAGAATCCTAAAAATAATTTCCAATGCAT